>JAVCKV010011058.1:0-26251 GCA_032274145.1 Herpochondria borealis | reverse complement strand
AAGTTGGCTGAATATCTTGTTCCGCATCTCTCGAATCAGGCCTCTCATCCTGTCCAGGTCATTTGTAGTCCGATGAAACGAGCTCTTGAAACGATCCGCCCGACCCTAGAACGTTTACAGGCCGAGTCAAAAGACAGCACAAATATCATGGTCCATGGGGTTTATCATGAATCCGAGGGCTGTCACTCACACGGTATCACAGAAGAAGGAATGAACGCGAAGGAAGTGCGGGAACTGTACAAGGACTGCATCGGATCGAATGTTGATGCCCTGGAATTTGAAGGCTTCCCAGAACCCGATCGAGGTTGGTACGTGAATGGCGCTGGCGCTGAAACCCGGGAACAGTCGGAAACACGCGCGTCCAAGTTTTATCTCTGGCTCTGTGAACACTTGGATCGCCAATTGGAATCCGGTGATGAAGATGTTTTTGATGCTGGTGTGGCGACGCCCGAAGAAGTCGGCGAATGCGAACACGATAAGTTTTCAGCACGCTTTCGTAGAAGGCGTATGGCACTCTTGGTTGGACATGCAGATTTCATGTCTTTAATCCTGACGCGGATTGTATGTGGCTTCGGTCACTCTGTCGAACACCAGGGGATTTCACACCGCACTGCCTTTGTTCATGCAAATACAGGAATGACAGAATTGGAATACTTTGGAAACGGGCGGTTTCTTCTGATGGGTACAAATCAGATTCCACACCTGCTGCCATGCGACTATCCCGCCTTGCGAGGCGGTGACAGTCTGAAGGATGGTTTGTCATGGGTCGTTCCTTCTGGTGAGATTCTATTGAACTCAGAGGTTGCCGATGTGGATGCTGATGAAGAAATGGATGGCCACGTACTGGAACAAACACAAGCTTTGAAGTCCCTTTATCTTCCTAGCAAATCGGCGACGATAGCAAAGGAAAGTAGTACCGTGGAGAGTAAGCAAGCTACAGGTAACGAAGTCACATTCTTCGTCAAGAGAGGCCTCCAGGTGGTCGGTTGCGTCTCGTACAACGAAGTCACAGGCAAGGTTTCAGATATGGCTATTCGACCATCAGTCCGCACTTCCAACGTGGGTGAGTCCCTCATGGACGCCGTGCGGTCTCATGCCCTAAAAGTGGGGCGTTCTGAGAGTCTACTAGTGCACGATAGTGTGGAAAACAAGGAGTTATTGAAAAGGCTTGGTTTCCAGAAGATGGAAGAGGAAGATCACCTGCTGCAGTTCATTCTCTAGCTTCGTCGTCTCTTTTATTCACTACACGTAGTTTGTCCGCATCACAACTACTACAGTGTGCGAGTAGTGAACAAAAGACAATGCGATAAGTATTGTTATGACCTACATATATTCAACCCGAGCTGAAACAACTCACTCCAAAGAAATCGAAGCATCTTCAAACTGACTATCTTTGTCTTCCGCGCGATGATGAAAATCGATGCTTCAGCCGCTGGCAGCATCTCGTGCTGGGTGGTACTAGATCTGACGGAGGAACAAGTGCTGGCAGGTTTGATAGTCCCCCCTGACGACATGGCGGTGGGCACACTTGGTAAGTTGAATGTGAATTGGTGGAAGTGTTGTCGTGGCATATGGTCTTGAAACTAGCCATTGAAACCTCCGGGCCCCAAAAGAATTTTCCAATAAAGGGGAAGTAGAATACACTACCGACATACTGCACCGTTACGTCATTTCTTAACGCCCATCCACCCGCTCAGAGTTCAGACCATGTCGTTGCGACGATTGGCACAAGGCCCTTGTCAACCCTTTTGTTGAGAGAAGCCATTGTTTGCCATTGTTTGGGGCACACTCTTGATCCCTCATGACAACCCCCGCCACATCCGAGACACCAGCAACGGCAGCGACTGCTGCTGCTCCGACAAAGGAAACAGAGGGCGAGTCAGCAACGCCTGCTGCTCCAGTCGAAGTTGCCGACGATGTTGTGTTGGCTTATCTTCGAAAGAAGGGTATGACCAATGCAGCCCTTGAGCTGTCCAAGCGTTTGAAAACTGGAGATTTGACAAGTCGAGAAAAGCTAGAGCTTGATGAAGCGGACTCCAAATCTCAACGCACCGTTTTGAGCAGAGCCACTGGTGGAGGCTTTGGGTATGATTTAGACTCGGGGGCGCAGATACCACAATGGGGCTTGCCCGACAAGAAAGTCGACGGCAAGGCGTCGGAAATGGGCATGGAGGAAGCTCGTGCCTATGTCGATGCCTTTGTGAATCTCCAAACATGGGTCTTTGGTTTACCAGATTCTCCAGGAGCAAGCTCGTCCTTTAAGGGCGCCAAGACTGGCATTTCCCTAAAGTCCATTGCCGAAACGCGGGGTGGCAAGCACGAGAAGCTCCCCGAAGAGATTGAGAAGCTTGCAGAGTCGGTCAAGTCTATCGGACCACCTTCTTGCAAGCCAGAACTCTTGTCCGTCACTTTTTCACTCCTGGTGCACACCTACTGTGAACTGCTCGAGGTGGGCATGGAGTCGACGGCTCAGTCCATCCTTCGAACCTTTCGCTCTGTCTACGAACCACACTACGACAAGGAGCTAGCTGATCTCGACAAGTGTTCGACAACAGAAGACATGGTACGCTTGAATTCTCACAACTCCTCCCATCTAGATGCCCTGGCTCGTCTCAAGGCCATCATGGTACAAGTTGCAAACTATCAGCTCAAAAAGGACGAACTGAGTTCTGAAAACTCGGCCAACAATGCCAACCCTCAGTATGCCGCTGCCAAGAAACGCAAGTTGGCCGAGTACGACCACAACATTGCCACTCTCAACCAAAAGTACGAAGAAGTCGCAAGAGTGGCGACTGCGGCCTTTGACAAGATGCAAGACTTGCCCTTTCTCCGACGAGCTCGCGCAGTTCGATGGCACTTGACACTCTCGGCGGCATCCTACACGCTACTCGCTAGTTTCTTGTCGTCTCGCGAATCGCTCCTGCCCATGAATACGCTCATGTTGAAGCAGTGCGAGATTCAAGTGGAACATCGAGAGCCAGTGCCATATCTGCCAGCGACAGTGCTGGATGACAATTCTCTGCCAGCTCGCAAACGAGCCCGCATCGAGACGGATATCAAGTGGGCCGCTCCTGTACCCAAGGAAGCTCGCATGGCGGAAGCAGGCGAAGAGACGCTGGAGGCTGAGAGTCTTCAGAATTTGCCGTTTCCAGAGTTTTATCTGGAGAAGGAATATGCCAATGTCAAGGATGCGGCTCGTGCCAAAATCAAGGTGGAGTTCAATCGAGCTCTACTGATGAATGGCTTTCGTCGACTGGAAGCGATCGAGCGCAAGAAGGACTATGAAGTGGGACTTCGTACAGAGAAGACTCCCTCCAAGGACGAACAATCCGTCGTGAATCCCTTGGAACCGTCCATTCTGTTGTCCACCTTGTGTGCTTCCTCATCTCCCGGACCACACTTGGCACTTGGACGCTCGGTGGATGCGGCTGCCATTTGGGAAGAATCAGGCATTGGTTTGACATGTGCTCGACTGTGTCCACCAGACGGTAGGCGAGTGGCTGCTGGATGTGACGATGCGGCCATTCGAATCTGGTCTGTCTTCAACAGCACCAAGAAAGAAGAACCCAAGGATGGTGAAGTCCAAGAGGCAGCCATGGTCTTGTTGGGACACAAGAATGGCTTTCCAGTCTTTGATGTGAACTGGAATCGTGATGGACGCACCTTGTTGAGTGCAGGCGGAGATGGTTCCATTCGTCTGTGGGATACCATGGCCAAGGGCACCTATGGGACTGTTGCCAAAATCTCTACTACAAAGCGCAAGAGCTTGACGTCACCAACAACTGCCACTGTGACTCCTGGAGCCGATGGAAAGCCTGCCGAAGATGCACCTGGCATGCCTGTTCCAGGGGCCCGACCCGAGCCCAATGTGGATGTCGCTGGCGGTGCGGCCCTGTCGGTCTATCGAGGTCATTCACCCCAATGCCCCGTCTGGTCCGTCGCATTCTCACCGTCAGGGTACTACTTTGCCTCTGCGGCTGCTGATGGAACTGGACGTGTCTGGGTGACGGATCGCCCTACTCCTGTTCGCATCCTGTCTGGTCATACGAGTGCAAGTGTCAATGCAATCACGTGGCACCCCAACGCCAACTACCTTGCGACGGGATGCGATGACAAGACCGTTCGGTTGTGGGATATTCATACTGGTCGGTGTGTTCGTCTTCTGAACGGAGCAGCCGAGGGCATCAATCAAGTCGCGATTTGTCCATCCGGACGTTACGCAGCTGGATCGGACTACAATGGCGTCGTTCACTTGTGGGATCTAGGGTCTGGCAAAAAGGTTCAGGAACTCAAGACTGACAAGAAGCAGATTCTTCATTCATTGGCATACAGCTCGTGTGGTACATCCTTGGCCACGGGCGGTGATGACTGCGTCGTTCGTATTTGGGATGTGCGAGGCGCTGGCACGCAAACGGGAGAAACCGGTGGAGCAGCGCCTCCAAAGCAAAAAAAGAGTCCTCATCATTCGTTTCCGACTCGCCGCACTGTCTTGATGGACCTGCAATACACCAAACGCAATCTGCTCTTGTCAGTGGGGAAATACACAATGCCTGTCCCGTTGGTGGTGCCAGTTGCCGACTAAGGAGGAACTTGCGGAAGTTATGGGGCAGGAATGAATCTTCGGAGTACACTGACTTACAGTATAGTCGATCAGTTACACGTTGACCAGGCTTTGTTATCTATTTTGGAACGCTACTCTAGACTCCGTTGAATAAACCGAATGAACAAGATACAACGACGCAATTCTCAGATCAAGAGTGTAGAATAGTCTACCGCTACAATCAATCAGCTTTTTTTTATAAATGTATGTGCTTATATAGATCGCTGAAAGTTCAATGTCATCGGGGATAATAAGCCCAGCAATAGAGGGTCAGTATCTGCGGCACGCCAGGAAGAACTTTTGCTTGTTTGCCCTTGTTGTTTCAAACTGCTCTGATCGTCTTCTTGCGTTTGAGGATGCGGCGCCCATCCTTGTTCTTCTTGGCCTTCCCGCCGCCCATCATACCACCCACCATGTCCTCGGAAGAATCCGAATCGTCCGAATCTGCAGAAGGTTCTTCAATTGGGTCTAAACCACCACAGCCACGAGATTCTGGGGGAGCAGTCAACGCCTCCTCAATGGGCACCGCGTTCTCAGGGGTGACACCACTGGCCAAGTCGCTAAAGTACTGAGCAACCTTGTCGCCAATGGTTCCACAAAGATCGTCGCCATCAGGAACAGCAGCGGTAAAGTGCATCCCGCCATCAAGGCGAGACGAGCCGCACTTGTCAGCAATGTCGGTCCAAGAGAAGTAGAGAAGGGTGAGATCCTGAGATGGTTGGTTTGCTTCATATCTAGAGGATCCAGCTAGAGCTTCCTGGGCCAAGGGCCCATCAAGAAGCTGAGTGACGTCATCAACGCCAGTGATGGCAATCTGGGCATTGGCAAAAGCTCTACAGAGACAAGAAGAGCCAGAAGGATACTCAGCATGAGGCATCTAAGAATAGGGAAAGGAGAAGGGTCGAGTAAGTAGGGGGAAGTATCATATGTGTTTGTAGATCCACAGCTGAGATACTTGAACGCACCACTCGAATGTATGGCTGCCATTCGTTGGCATTCAGGGGACCTGGTTCAGCGTTAGGTCCTCGGTACGACTCCACAGTTTGCTCGCCGAGGTTCTCTTGAATCCATGTTGTTGGTCGGATCAGGTTATGGCGCACCTTCTCCTTCCAGGAGACAATGACCGACTCGTACTGGGCAGCAATTGTGCAGGTGTCCGTCAGTATGTATTCCCAAGAGTCAAGACTGAAACCGGCTCTGATGAAGTACTGGGCCTGAAGTAGAACAACTGACGAGAGCTTCGAGTCAAATAACTCAACTTCCGCCTTGGAAACTTCATCCAAAAGGTTCGTACGTTCTAGAACGAGTCGGGCTTCTTCCGCGTAGTCGTAATTGGGGTTGTCCAATTCTCGGGAGCAAATGTCCTTATCGCCAAGAAAGAATGAACGAGCCGTCTCACCGATGTGTGCAGTCACATGCTCTTGGCGAAAGAGAAACCCTAGCCCGTTGTTCTCCTGGAGTGGGCGCCAGCTGTTCGTGACACCTGTAGGATAGTAGGGATTGCTGCGCCAGTCCGCAAATGGAACGCGATTAAAAGTAGACGAAAGACCACCGTCCGCGTTCCTGGTGTTGGTAGTACCATAAGAAGAGGACAATGTTGAGGGTTAGATCGAGCACAGACAAACAGTGGCACGCTTCAAGAGGACCGCAGCCTTGTTCACGAAGAGATCGTACCATCCATCGACGGCGAAAATTGCCTTCGTGTCTTCCAAAATAGTCATAGCGAGCCCCCATGGGGTGGCTATATCAGAGCAATCAATGCCGGGCTTGGAACAGATTTCTAGATCCAAGTTCCATTCTGACGATAGGCCCCTAAGAGCATCAGCCGTGTTTGGCAAGAACTCCATCTCATGCCAAATGATGGAGTAAGCCAATGTGACAGCACGGTGCTCGTCAAATAAGTCCACCTCAACGCAACGACGACGAGCTTCGCTAAGGTCAACACGACCTAAGAATTCCAATGCACTATCTTCAAAGGCAGCTGCTGCGCCGTAAGCTCCAACCCCAATACCTAGAATGGTGCGCATTTGAATTGGGGTTTCATACAGTCCAAGTGAATCAATCACTCCCGCACCAAATGTACTTCCGAAGATTCCAAATGGAGGTGGAGGGAACGAATACTGGGCGAAGCTACCAGCGGTGAGACCAGTAGGGGCAACACAAGCCTCACTCTGCATCAAGGTATAACCCACCATGAGGATAGGCAAGAGTATCCGGCGTGGCAGGCGGGGCAACATCGTGGTCGGTAGGAAATTCAAGGTTCAAACTTTTGCAGAAGAGCCTGTGAAGCCTCTTTAATAAGAAGCTACAAACCTACGACGGATGTAGAAGTGTTTTTGTCCATCTTGGTCACCTGAAAGGGTGAAAAAGACAAGCGCCCTTGCAAGATTCGTCCAAAAAAAGCTGGCCGGAACATAACTATCTTTTTGTTGTTGTACGAAATTGTAAAGGAACTGGGATCGAGTGGCTGGGAACGAAGAGCCAGATTTCAAATTATCCTGGTCACCTGAAAGGGTGAAAAGAAACGTGGCGAGCTTGATTCAATTTGGAGGCGAAAACACGGTATCAATCACGCTCGAACTATGGACCCTCTAATGCCTTAGAAGGTGCAGCAGTTGCAGTTAACACCTTCTCTTGCTCTTGCCTGCTGTCCTAACTGCGATAATCCGGAATGATGTTATTCACTAAATTTTGATCAACATGTCTGATCGCGCATCTCTTTCGGCAATATCGCATAGTCCAATGAAGCGATCGCCCTACGAGAGCAGACGGGAAGATCCCAAAAGGTGCTGCTAATAGACGAAGGAGAAGTTGGTGCTCCGGTGGCGTCTCTCAAACAACCGAAGAAACCCACCCAAGTCGTCAAATTGAGAATCTGGATGTTCTCTTATTTCTGGCTGGAGGAAATGAAAGCTGTAATTTATAATGGAGAGAAAAGCAGGCCCAAGTTGAAGAAACAGCTTCAAAACTTCTACTCTCGCTACATTTGACCACAGAGCCATGGTATTCGCCATATCGACAAGGTTGAATGCGAGCTCTGCCATCCATGGAATGTGTGATGAAGCCTTTCGTGGCATCATCACTACAGCACCAGCAGGTTACGACCGTACCAGAGTTTGATGACTTTGCTCCTGTTCCAAAGGCTACTTGACTGCCCAGCCCACCATTCAGGTTGGTTACTCAACCTCCTTCCACGCCTAAGAAATGAAAGAAGGCGAAAAAGAAGAAAGGGTACTCCTCAGTCCCAGTCAAGAAGTTAGGTAGATCAAAGCAAAAGTAGATAAGGTCGATAATAACGATGAAGTAGGGATCATGAACAATGTTAGCTTCAGACCAATACACCTCCAACAATGGTAGAATTGTCCGTGTTTATTTGTTCTCCACATTACATGGACAGTTGATACCGCTTGGGCTATGATTGATGAGAGAGCATATAGCATGGCAAAAGTTGAAAATAGTATGATGACGCGATCGCGCGCTGACATCACGCATGTTGTGACACCTCACATTTTCTCAACTGGGAGCGTTGTTCTCACCATGACGGGGCTCATCAATGACTAATAGCAGAGACATAGGCTTGTCCATTGAGCAAAGTTCACAAAAGACCACTCTCTTCTTTCTAATTTCAATCAGTTCAACAAAGCACCATGAATACCCACATCGCTGCACTTGTCGTTCTCCTCCTTGCCAACAGCATTGAAGCCTTCACAACTTTGCCAACACGAACGAGCCGACAAAGTTCGCTACCCCTCTCCTCCACAGAAGACGACCTCAGGGACCAGGCCGAGAAACTCCTTCAGCGTGCCAAAGAGCTCCGTTCTACTCTACCTGAAGAGGAGGAGTCGTCAGTTACTTCATCAACTATTACTACTATAGAACAAAAATCCAAATGGCAAGTACCGTCGTCGACTAACAACGGCATTGGGTATCGTTTAGAGCTTGACATTGGACGAGAAGAAGGTACTTGGATGGATCCTCGATGGGGTGCCAGTGGAAAGAGAATTGAGTGTACGCTGGATGTCTACTTTACTGATGTTCCGGCGCCCAACGAATTGGTCCAAAAGATGGTGCAAGACAATTTGAGTGGCGCGAGTTCACCTGTTGGAGTGCTCGAGACTGCCACAGGTGCTCGATTGCGCAATGGATTTGATAGTATGAAGTGTCATGGTGGAGCCTATCGAATCGATGGTGGTAAAACAGCACGGTTCTACATTGACGTGAATGGAACACCCGAAAAAGGATCATCCTATGGGTAAGTAGTGAAGAAAGCGTAACCTTGTTTGCCGTCATCTTCTCAAGAGGCACAAACTAACTAACTGACTCCCTTCGATACAGCGACATTTTTATCCCTCAAGGTCAGCTGTACTTTTCTGTACCCTGCTTTGGTCGCATCTCGCAGCTGTCGACGAAAGAAGGTATCGTGACGGTTCGCCAAATGGGATTTCACACTGGCTGGAGACGAGAAGAGAGTCGCATTGTTGGTACACTTCGTGCTGTACCAATCGAGAAGGCTGTTCAAAGAGATGGATTTTAACTATCGCTAGAGTATACAGATAGAGAACACATCTACACATTATAAAGACTGTATTTATTGAACTCTATACATTATTCATCATCATTGGATGGTAAGCTGTGAAGTAGGCGCTGCTCCTACTTGAAATATCTCTTTGGTCCTGGTGGAGGTGGCTGACGGGGTGCATCCTTCAAGTACGAATCATCTTCCTTGTCATACCAATCTCGGTGATCAATCTTGTAATGCTTCTTGTAGTCCTCCTCTGCCTTGTCTCGCAGGGTTTCAATGTACTCCTTTTGAGGATGAGGTTTGCTGTGATCAATCCCCACATAGGCGTTGGTTGTAATCTGATATAGCTGGAAGCCAAAGAGACTCATGAGGCCCACAACCGTCGTCTTGTGTGCCACATTGATAGCTGTATTTACAAAGGTCATGATGATAGTTTGTTGTGTTCTTTCCTTTAGTTTCGAAGTTGTGCGATCAAATGGGAAACTTCTCAAATCAAGTTCTCGAGGGGGCAAACTAATCGACGATAGCTTTGAGTTCAATGACAACTTATAAAGTCAGAGTAGCGGGATGTGCTAGTTGCTTGATAGTGGTTGTGAAAGGTGTGCTTGCTTCGACGATTGTGATCATGGTCAAACGACCACCAGCTCATTGGTGGAGAAACAAATAGGCCAGCTTGTGATCTGTCCGTCGCCAGGAACTCCCTCCAAAATTTCGTTTTTTAGAGAGCTCGAAAACCTCGATACTTGATCTATATCGCACACCGCAAAACAGATCCACCATGGTCGCAACAACTACGGCAACGCCCCCCGTCCCCTCTAGCACAACTGCTGCTGCAGCTTCATCGGCACCCTCACCTTCCATCCCCGAAACTACCTCCTCCAACAAATCTATTCCCTTGACGGCAGGAGAAGCCTCGAATGCTCGATTGGAAAACACCACTGCCTGTCTTCCCTTTGTCTATGGCTCGGTCTCCTTTTTCTTGGGCAAGAAAGCTGACGAATATCATACGCACAAATGGACGCTCTATCTGCGAGGCGCCAATCATGAAGATTTGAGCGGTGTCATTCAAAAGGTTGTCTTTCAATTGCACCCCTCCTTTACGCAACCAGTGCGGGAGTTGACGGAACCGCCCTTTGAAGTGACGGAACGAGGATGGGGTGAATTTGAAGCTCAAATACGAATCATATGGAAGGATCCTCAAGAGAAAGCGACAGTGGTAAGAGAAGTTTTCGTCTTAAAGTTGGTTAGCATGTTGGCTAGTGGCTACCTGCCTGCCTGCCTGCCTGCATGAGCGTCTGCTTGACCTGATTTTGTTTCAAGGAAATTACAACTCTTCAGGTTGTGTCCCAGGCGAGCGACTATGTGATGCACCATAGCTATGTTGCTCACTTATATTACTAAATGATCTCACCATCCACTTCTCTCTCATCTTCCAGGTCAATCACGGCATTAAATTATATCCTCCAGGTACCACCAACATGCAACCCACCAAGGAACCTGTCATTTCGGAAAAGTACGATGAGGTTGTCTTTACCGACCCCAAAGAATCCTTCTTTCAATCACTACTGCGCGTCAGTCAATTGCCCAAGCTTGTCTTTCCAGATGAAGCCGTGCAGGCCTGTTTTCTGACCTATTCTGATGAAGATGACTTTCAAAAGTTACTAGAAGCCCAATTGTTTTTGGAAACGGAATTGAAAAAAATAAAGGCGCGCATGAAGTTGGCCACGGATGAAATGGATCAAGTCGATGACGCTCTGCGAGAATTGCACGAATCGAAAAAGCGTGCCGTGGCAAGTGGTAGCAACAAGAGCAAAGCAGGAGGAGGACCATCAACCATGGGAGCGTCAGCAGCGAAGAAACACAAAGTGGGGTAATACATCACATCTACTCTGCCGAGTCGTAATGAGATGATAGTAAAAGTCACCATGGGATGTATATGTCGCAGCATGTAGGCCCTGATTGTATCCTTATAAATTCGAGTTGTGACTCTTTGATACTCCTTTTCGTTGAAAGGACGTCGCAAGTGGCTCTCCACATACAATTGCACTATTCTGATTATTATCTCCGAGCACGAGAAGCGCACTTTGATTCGTTGACAGAGACTACAACATAGTCATGGCGAACGTAGCGCTTTCTTGTCACAAACAATACAAAGAGCACGTGCATCAAAAGTCTAATAGTATGCGTTACACTGCAATTCTACAAACAGCAGCAAAGAGTGGGTTATATCCTACACGTCCTTGTTTCCTACTTGAACCACGGCATGGAACCCAAATAGGTATCCAGCTTTTGTTCAAAGTTGGTCGATGCCATGTCCATTTTACCTGTTGAGCTGGGCACGTAGAGAGGCGATCGAATGACACATTCGACCCACAAGTGTGTGTAGATATGCTTCAAGGCTCCCCGAATAGAGTTGTTTTGCGTGACAGTGGAGGTGTAGAGGGCAAACCGCAAACCACTGGAAGTCTCGTAGTTGTGCAGAGTACCAGCTCCAGTTCTAACCGAATGAAGGCCTGTGGTTGATATAGCAGTAGTATATTGTAGAGTGAATGAATGAGACAGAGAAGGAGATAGCGAGCCAACGATTTCAGTAGTTTGTTTGCAAGGGAAGCTCGACGATAGTGAAACTAACACTACTCACCTGCATCTTTGATTTCGCCTTCGGGAGCTAGACTTCCTACCATTTCTCGAAGCGAAAAGAGCATACCAAAGACGAGTTTGTGCCGGTCCGACAGTTGCTCCTCATCATCTTGTACTCCGCCCTTGGCGTAACGCTTTGTAAAGAGCGTTTTACCCTTTCGATCGAAAATATGTATTGAGTGAACTCCCATATTAGGCAGTATGTGCAGTGATGGATGAGTGTGGCAGAGTCAAGGAAGAGCAAGAACAGAATGACCAAAGAGGAATGGTCGCCATGGCGACAGCGTCGTCGAAGGATCGAGTGGTTCAAGAAGAGCTCGAAGAGCTCGATGTATGTGAGGTCGGAGCTCCCGTAAACACAACTACCATATCTACGCCTCATCACTCTACGCGTACCGGAGAGCCCCAAACAAGACCAAAACCACCCAAGCTAATCTTCGGCACCACCACCAGTAGATCTGTTGAAACTGTCATGTTGAAGGAGAACTACCCAAGCTACGTACTCGGAGTACGTGTAGTTGTTGACCAACATCCTACGAGTCTTCGCGTGCAGAACGGGCGCCAATCGTGCTTCCAAAGCAATTTGGGAACTTTTGCTACAGAGATAATCCAGTAGGGCTCCAGGCTCCAGGCTCCAGCCATGTTTGGATCGCGCACTCTAGTTTCAACCTCACGCCCCGCCTACCACAATGCAGGTACTCACATCTTGCTTGCAACAGGAGCAATATGCTACAGAAATGTCATACTGGAGCACCTTCATCATAATCAGATACGCCTACTTGTTTGGATAAAAGCAGAGTATCAAGACACACAATGGGCATCAGAGGGCATAAGCATAATTATAAAACGACAAACCAGCAGCATAGCAGCGATGAGCCCAAGCCGCACTCGTATTAAGACACTCGGATTCAAGTCCAACAACCCACAAAGTGAGAGTGGCCCTGAACACGAAACCATAGCAGTGCCTCCCTTGTACTATTGTTCATTGGTTACTGTTTCATCACGATGCAGAACATCGACAAGAAGAAAGAGAAAAAGGAGAAAGTGAACGCGACGAAGATGGGGCCTCGTAAGAGCAAACAGAAAAAGAGGCTTCGCGGATGCTCGCAGTTTGGGCTTCGCTGTAGTTTGAGACTCTGTAGTAGCAGTACCAAACAACCGAAAGGACAACGGCAGCGTCGAGGCGGCAGTGTGTTTATCCGGAGTACCAGTCAAATCACCCTACAAACAATCCAACCACAAAAGAGTGTTAAGAGCTGTCTCAGAGTTGCCACGCTCGAAGAATCGCTACGACAAACAATTCGCAACGCGGTACGCCGCTCGTTGCTGGGTCGAACGCTTTCCAAGCCACCACCGCAACAAAGCACCTCACCAGTCGTGAGCAAGAAGAGCGTCAAAAAGGGATTGCCCACACGAACAAAGCCCCGCCTGTCAGGAAGTGATGAACCTCTTGATAAAGAGCACCAGCCTCGGCTGGAAAGAGTCAAGGAATTAACTGCCTATGTTGGACAAGAGAGTGGCACGACACAACATTTCTCCGCTGCAAATGTCTTGGACGAAAATGACGACGACGACAAGAGCATTAATACTGTACGTCCCACAGGACAGGTCACGTTCACAGGCATTGAGTTAAGAGAGTACGAAACAATTGTGACAGACAACCCAGGTGTTTCCAGGGGGGCTGCTATCGGAATCGGATGGAAGTACACCCAGATGGAGACCGTTTCCGTGGACGACTATGAAAAATACCTCCCTCAACGTCGCACAATGAAGGAGATCAAACTCACCACGAGGGAGCGTATGCAACGCTTGGCGGAGTCAGGGTATACGCAACGAGAAATTCAACAAATGACGAAACAAGTCAACATTGCCAAAAGGAAGCGCCGAGCAACGCTGGAGCGGATGCATTTGCACTCTGTCCACGAGAAGTTGAGTCATTGGATGAGTGTAATACTCAAGGCTTCAAAGGTTCGAAAAGGAGACGATCACGAGGAGGATTCTCTTTGGGATAGTGCTCAGGAGTTATCTGTACATTGAAGGCCACGGCGAACACATGCAATATCCCAACGCACCTTCGAAGACTGCGGCTACAAGCAAGGCCTTCAGGTTAGTAACATAGAGTAGCGCGCCACTTCACTCCAACCTGTTTTAGCGTCTATCAAAATCAAAACACCGAAGGCACACCTCTTCAGTCCAGCTTGGTAGAAGATGCGTGAACGTCAGCACCTACCGTTAGCACTGGTACACGTACTGTATTTCGAATTCTGCTACAAAGATAGCTAAATTTTTACATCTGTTTGGCGCGCCAAAATCTACCGTTGGCATTGGTGTCAAATCTCAAATCTCATCGGATCAAGACTTCCCTCCATTGATGTCCTTGCTGTCATTCTCCCAAATCCAACTTGACAATGTCTTCCGCTGATATCATCGATACTACTGATTCTTCTTATAAGAAGAGTGGTGACAGTAACAACAATAAGGAGCATGATAAAGAAAACCACAACAGCGACAATGCTCACTTTCGTACCAAGGAACGAGATGCAGGCATGGCTGATTTGAAACGCAAGTTTGAATCCTCCTTGGATACAAGTCGTAACGCCGTATCGCACCTTTTGACTGAAATGGGAACGCACATGGAGTCTACGCACAACGTCATTGGTGAATACGAGCAAATCTTGGAGACACAACAGCAAGAAGCCCAACGTTTGGAAGAAGTCAACAAGTCGGTCTTGAGTGCCATGAACCCATTCTTGGGCTCAAAGTAACGCACAAGGATCAATGTTGTCGTCGTCGCTGATGCTCAATGGTTCTCTCGCTCTTCGTGACTGAATGTGCTGTCATCTTGTACTATGTTTTTGACGACACGTGATGACTCGAACAGTGGTTGGTGAATCTATTTGTTGGGTAGCAGTAGCACTGGTTTCATATAGAGACAAATCAGGTAAACGATAGTTGTACGGTTTATGCTCTCCAAATTGTGCGTACCAGCACTTCCAACGTCTTGATGAACAGAAATCACGGATATCGTACTACGTAGCTCTTTGTTGAAAACGACGCACTGTTCTATCCCAACCAGGGAGCAATACTACCAAGAGATCTATGCAGCTACCAAGAGATTTATGCAGTGTTGCTATACCGGTAGTGCCTGCTGCTCTAGATCCGCCAATTTGCGCGCCTGGAAGAGTTTTGAACGTGATTTGCTGGGGTTGTCAGAGAAGAACAGCCAAAGGCAAACTTCGACTCCCAGGCATTCTCCTTTCTGATCCCTCGGAAATGAAGATCACTGTGTACCACAAGGTGGAGGGGGGAGAGCTTGCTTCAACAAGCGGCATAATTCGCATTAGAGAACAGGCCGGAAGCAGGCCCAGGGCGGAAGCCAAGTATGCTTGGCTGAACCGCGAACGTGCATTCCAGGGTCGGACAAAACACGTGCTGTAGCCAGGTGCCAACTGTCCACACTCGCACCAAGACCTCACAGCGCTAACTTATAATGTGTTCTCAAGCAGAATCATCATCTGTGTTTCCTTGCTGACTATCCTAGTAAAGAGGGGAAGCATTGAAGTGACGTGAAGGAGTCGTGAAGAATACGAACCGGCAACAGACTCTACATCATGATGTTCTGAATAATAACTCCACTTTCTACATTGTGGAAACATGTCATAAAGAACCTGGAGAATCAACTTCATTTTGAGCTATGCTCTTGGCATTTTTCGAGTCCTTTGTAGTTGGGTACTAGCTGGATGCAAATCGTAGTCACAATGATGCAACCACCTCGTAGCCTTTGTACATGTATATATTGTTCTGGAAGGCCTTCTTCGTGAATGGCGCACACCTTGCCTAGCTAGCCTACTCTAGGCTCTCAAATGTTGCTGGACTGGAGAGCCATTCCGACTACGAAGGGTGATGGTGGGTTTCTCAAGGGACCTGGAGAACAGACCTGATTTCCAACATTGACCTAACATTCTTCGCGAAAGGGTAATAGCTTTCCTAAGTAGAGACTAACGAGGAAATGTTCTAATCGTATTCCTATGGGCGGAACCTGGAGAACTAGCCACATTTCCAACTACGTTAAGTCATTGTTCGCAAAGGAAATCACAGTTGTGCATTGATGGTCACAGTTGTGCATTGATGGTCACAGTTGTGCATCGCGGTCACAAGTTGTGACTCTTCGTCTGTACAGTACAGTGCATGTTGCCCATACGCAGTGGCAATCTTACAGTACAAGGCACTGGTAAGTAGTCTGCTGTACGTACGTAGTCAGTGGTTAGAACAAACTTGCAAGAATACTCTCTCTCTCTAATCTAGCTACACGTGTAGCTAGCTAGCTAGCTAGCTAGCTAGCTAGCTAGCTAGCTATTAGGAGAGAGACAGAGGGAGAGAGAGACCTGGTGTATCAACTGAACGAGTCATGATGAGTGCGTAGCTCACAACACAGGGTGGTGTAGACGACGCCGGTAGTGGATGTGTATCTGGGGTGTTCGTCCATGGGCGTAGTATCAACGACTATGCAGGACAGCAAACAATACTAACATCTTGCTGATATACCTATTGGGTTGGACTAAGTTAGTTATGAGCTTCGAACATTGCTGTCGGCTCACACCAGGCATGGTGCCAATGTTGATAGATGTTACCATGTTGCTCCACGAGAGAGGTTGCGCACAGTGTGAGCTGCAGCAAAGGCTTGTTGATAAATCTGCGGACTTACTTGCCGACCCTACCTCGTTTTCAGTTCGTCCTCAAACTTCCTCGACTGGTGCGCAGCAAGCCATTGTTCAGACTACTCTCTAGTGCTGTATCATCATCGCATACCAGATTCCACAGCTAACTCTTTGTTGCAGTTCTTGCTGTTGCGTAACAATCTCTCAGACGCTTCTCACACACTTCCAGTCCCTGTTGAATCATCTTTTCCTTGTTCCGAGATGGAAGTGTTTCTAAATTGGGATATCCTCCACTGACGGCTTTCAGGACATCCTCTTCTCGCAACAAGTGGATGGTGGGAAACGGGGATCGAATGGTAAAATCGGCTGGGGTTGTTTGGTCGTCGTTGCCATACGTTTGATGGGTCGCTTGGGGATGAAAGAGTACCAGTTGCAGGACAGACAAGTACTTCTCGCCCACAGCTTGTTCTTGCAGTTCCCAGGAGAGTCGTACAAAGTCTCGAAAGTCCACACAAAAGTCAGCATTGTCAAAGACAACCAGCGTCGTCTCATGCACAGCAGCTGTTGAACTGTCGCTAACCAGTCTCTCAACTTCGTTCGACACGTCATTCACAGCTTCTTTCGTAGTCATTGCCTCTGATGCGATGATCTGCAAGAGTCGAGGATCCGAAAGGAGCGGCGGAGCAAAGGGACAGAGCTTTTCACCAATCACCACTGATTCGAACCATTTTTGTGTAGCAGAAACACGATGTTCGTTACTGCTTGACAATGACCGAACATGGTGGTAGACTGGTCGACGAGCGGAGGAAAGCGACCGCAGAAGCCCTGTCCGACACGCCATGGTTGATGCCGCCGCTGCAATTTCAAATTGGGTCCGATATCCCATTCATGAGTTCGCAGTCACGGATACGCAGTGCGCGCCAAAATTTGAACTCCAAAATTGAAAATGCGCGCTCGACCTTTTTTACGTTGAACATCACTGCACTGCATTGATCACTTCAACCCTTGGCTCTTCTTCGTTACATCTACAACGCAACAACGCCACAACAACGGCTGAACCAGCTTGCATCGACGCTATTGCAGACTACACGGTATCAATGACTGGAAGTAACGAAGATACGAATGATTTGACCCTCTCATCCTCAGACGAAGCGAGAACCACGACGCACCCTCTGCATTTACTCAATGCATTCTTAGAGGATCGCAACAAGACGACGTCGCCCTCTGATGAGAAGAAGCAACAGGATGATTTACTGCGAGCTACTGATTTTCTCATGGGCGATATACTGGAAGGTGCACTCTCTGTCTTGGACGATGCTTCGAGCACTATTCGACACGTGTGTGCACCTCATCGCAGTGTCTACCTCGTTGTACGAGGTAGCACCAAGAAAACTGCCTACTATTACTGTCAAATGACGAATCACTACTCCTACTGTTCTTGTCGATCCTATTTGGAACGCAGTAAGACGCAGCATCATGCTCTTTGCAAGCACTTGTTGGCACTCAAGCTCATGTCTCATTTGGGAATCTCATGTCCTACAGAGAACGTGTCTGTGGAGGACTTTGGGACCATTGTCATGTTACGTGCTTTCAATGATTGATGGAGAAGGTACTTGTTGACAATCTGCAAATAAACCTGAGCCTCAGCACGGTCGAGTCAGTCAGTCCGACTCTACCATACTGCGGTCAGTTGCAAGTCAAAGTAGTAAGTACGAGTAATAATACAAGCAGTCACTACCAACCCGGAGTACATCGCGCATACCCCCAAAACGGGCTTGATGTGACCTTAGCAACTACTTTCCAGAAAAAGAGACGCCAAGAGTCGTTCATTTCTGTCTCTCCTGTTATATTATAATGATCCTGCGGTAATCAGTAATTCCTTGTGATTTTACCTCAGACATGTCTGTCTTACCTCAGACTGAAACTTTAACTGTGTCGTGCTATACCATTGCTTGAACGGTGCTACTAAGCCCACTTACGGTCCCTTGAGAGTCCAAAGCCTTCAATTCTCGTAGATTAGCGCTTCGGGCACTCCAAACACGGACGATAAAAAAGACCTCGAAAACACTTGGTCATGATAATATGATGGTCCTCAATGGATAGGACAACAATATTTCACGAAGAAGGACTTTATCCAATCCTGTTATGTCTCCATTCTTCAACAGAAATAGTGTCATAGTCAGTATTCGGAGAAACCAACCGGTCGCCACTTACTCATATTTGAAAGAAGTGCAAGCTTCGAACATTCCATCATGAACCAACACAGCCACAACTGGAATGAGATCAGGACCAGCCTGACGGACCGTAGAATATGTTCGAACATGGCACTGAGACAGATTTTGGTTCAGCAAACTGCATGCCAGCGGAGAGAAGTGGAAGCCACCGTCAAGACGAAATCCACCGTGCTGCGAGGGAACGGGGCAGTTGCGAAGATGCGACGACGACTCAGTACTGCACTGATAAGTACAAACGTTCCACCATCACCACAGTACCAACATAATCAAAAGAGGGCACTTTCCTTGGGCAGCTCTTCACGGATGCGGAATGTCAATGGTAGTACCAACATCAGCCAGCAGCAGGCCGATCGCTGTGAAAGAAATGAAATGAAACTAGGGACGCCAGAAATAACCAATGCATTGATGAGCAGTAACGATACTGACAATTTGATGCAGCTGGTTCGAAGGGGTTCTGACCCAATGACAGATGTTCTAGTCTACAACAGCTGTCCCATCATTACTAAAAAGAAGCGAGGCCGTTCACGTTCGAAATCCATCGACGAACCCATCACATGCAACACGTTTACTCAAGAAGAGGAAAAACAGACTGATTTCCAAAGGTATTGGTACAGTATGCGGAGAAACAGTCCTGGATCCCTCAAGTCCCTACATTTTCTGCGAAGTAATGAAAAGGCTGGAGGCCTACAGTCAAACAAGTGGGCAGCAGACTTTGATGTGGTATCATCGGGTTTTCGTGATGGGGATGACGAGGACCCAATGCAAGAGGAAGATTTGCTTGTAAGCTTTCCAACAATTCCCAGAAAGAGCATGTGCTTCGTTTCTGACCCTCACTAGGTGTAACCATTGCTTCTATTATCTGACGTACCTTCTTCACTCATCGTACAACTCTACGCTGTCATGACATCAACACTGGACGACCAGCAGTTAGAATGATGTTTGCATATAGCCGGAAATTGATTTTATAAGTTGAACTGGCTTTTGTCAGGTAGTGAGATCCCATCTCAGCAGTTGATATATTATATGTACTGTGCTGCAACAGGGGCCGTCTTACTCTACATGTAGATAGATCTCTAGATATCTTGAAATTCTGTCATCACTCGAGGGATTCTCTCTTGTTTCGACAGTCCAAGATACTGCACACAAGACAAAGTAATTTCTCGTAACAGAGACCAGGTTCTGCCGAAGTGAGAAGTACAATATTGGCAAGCATCCTTATCGTAGAATGAGAGTAACAATACATAAAATTAAATTGTATTTTCCGAAAAGGCTTCCTCGAATGCGAAGACTCTGTTTCTCCGAATGTCAAAAACGGTACACGTATTCGAAATCACTCCTTTTCTCCATTCTGATTGGCCCCTGGCTTATCCACTGCGACACGAGGCTTCTTCGCAAAACAGGTGCGTTCACACTTTCACGCTGCATTTTGAATTTTATTGGGAAACGCTTATAAAAATACTAAGCATGACGCCGTATCAGATCGAATCGCCCCCGCTGATGCCGAATCAATGGAACGACGACAAGAATCGGTTGATGGATCGCAACGTATGCTCCAATATGGAATTAAAAGAGGTGATGTTAAAGTATAAAGTCGCAAAAGCAGTTGTCCCTGAAGACGAAAAAGCCAACGCGAAAACAAAATCACCAGTGCTGCGAGCAATTACCGAGAAAGTGGTAGTTACGAAGCTATATCGCCAATTCAGGGAGAACAAGATGGAGACCACGCCCCCACCCCGCCCAAGAAGGAATAGCCTGATGCACCTGATATGCAGGGGCACCAATGATGCCCTCCCCACGAAGCAGCCCAGTCAAGAAAACTTGATGACACTAGTACGAATCAGTTCCGAGCCATTGTTCGACATACCCGATTTGTTGAAAGAAGGGGCGATGCTGCTGCAACAGCAAGAACACCAGAACGGACAGCAAGAACTTCCAACTCAACTGGATGAAGCCGATTCTTTCACTATTGGACTGTGCTTTGAAGAGTGTAAATTGGAAGGCAGCCGCGACAACGATGATGATGAGAATCCACACGAAATGGACCAGTTGCGTGTGTACCTGTAGCATCTCATCAAAATAATTAATAATATGCTCTAGATTCTCTTTTCATATCGAGTTCCTCTTAGTGTTATGCATAGCCTTGCTATTAGTTGACATGCAACCGCGTTACAGCACTCTTCGAGTCAGTCGACGATAAAAGATTTGACGATGTCGCTATTGATGGCAGGTGGGACCGAAGATTCGGCCCCGCATGATCATTTTAGGTGCAGCTGCTTGCCTTCCACCACCTCTGTGTCCACCTACTATCAGTACCCGACAGCTTGAGCAAACAAGTCCGACAGACCCTGCGTTCACAGACCGAGACTGGAAATGGGACAGTACACAGGAACCAGATACTAGAGTAGAGGGGTAGCCCCATGCTCGCTTTCAAGTTCCTGAGCGATGCAGTGCACACAGGCTTGAACAAAGATGACCCCTTGGTAGTGCATCATGTCATGTATTCGATCTGATCTGATCGTGACTCTTCGATGATGTTTTGACGTATTACGAAGGCCGGTGTGCTGGGCTTGACCATTAACATGTACATACAAATTACTTGTGTCTTCAAGTGGGAAGGACAAGACTAAGGGGTTGTCCAAACTACGAGGGGTGGCATAGCAAATCGAAGTACTGTGTGACCAAACGTTGAGATTGAGTTCTCTCTCCAAATTCAAATTGGATGCTGCGCAGAACAGTTCAGGACCACGCACCTCTTTTCCGAGTCTTCTGCAAAGAAGCCAACTCTAGACTGGACTACGTAATAGTCGAAACAATTTCAAATTGTTCCTGTGACTGCAGCTGCGCAGCGTGCAGCAACGTCTCTAACACATCATGAGTTCATGAAGAATCCTACCTGTTACAATCTTGAGAGCATTCGATCGAAATGCATCCCCTGATGGACCAACACAACTGGCTGCAACTGGAGCGAGTACAAGAATACGATGACAAATCGTAGGATTTACTCTAACATGGCATTGAAACAGGTATTGATTCTGCGGCGCCAACAAGGAATCCAGAAAGAAGTCGCTGACAACGAACAAATCGTCATCGAAAGCATCACAAATCTAAAGTGATGCGGATTATTACCAACAACAAGGTAGTCACGAAGCTGTGTTGCAGATTGAGCAACAAAGTCTCGGATAGCCCACCCTGCCCACCACAACACTAGCACAGCGGTCCAAGTGCAAGAAGGACAACACTGACGAAGTCGAAACATTATTTTTTAATGAAACTGGTTTGCGAAGGCGCCATTGCTCCACCAAAGAAGTGAAGTCGAGAGAATTTCTTGATGGAGTCAGTAAGAAGGAATTCCGAGCAATCGCTTGACATAACATATTTGAAGGAAGACCATCTTATGCGATTAAACCACTATGGCAATCTCGAACGTGGATCAATACAGGAACCAAACAGTGTTAAGCGTCCAATTCGAGTGTTACAAGAAGTAATATGTGCTGTTTCCTGTTGGTTTACCTTTCGACTCGCCAGTCGACGGCGATGGCTGCGAGGCTCGTCCGTTCCAAATGGACCACCTACGAGTATACTTGTTAGAACAACAGTGATCAATAAGAAGTGCAGTACTGTAGACTTTTCTTAACTCTTCTTCTGCCGAGTTCGCGTTTAAGCATAGCCGTCAAGGGTCAAATTGAGTTCTTCTTGTTCGACCTCTCAGCTTGGCTGTTGGTCCTGGTAGTGCCCCTGCGTCATGTTGGAGGACCACCACTTGCGTGTTCTCTTGTCTTTCTACCTTTAATTATATTGTAACGGCGAAGAGTGCTGCGAACGACATAGGCAAACACTTCATAGAGTGGCTGAAAGATCAGTCACGCTAAACTCAAACCGCCCAACGCCAGACGAGACAGCAGATAAGTCGTGATGAGGTCAATAACCATGAAAGATGCCTGAGATCGAGGGATTTGCTACACCACTTGCTGACATACTGGCAAAGTGTATCGATCGAACTGCTGGACTGCAATGCTGCCCTCCTGCACTTGTGAATATGCAGGGAAGGGTGATAAGTCATGTTAGGGCAAGAACTTCGGCCACCGTGAGGGGACACCAAGTCGCGCATCAGTGATCAGCAACAAGTGTAGATATAGGAAGTGATAGCTACTACGACGGAGATCCACAATAAAAAGGATAATGGGGGATGTGGCATGAAAAAGAACGCTCTTGTCGCCATATGCTGAGTCACGGATGAGGCGGTCGGTGTTGGCTGCCCATGAAGCTATTATAAGGAAACCTTGCTGCAATTTATGACGGTCTACTTGACAAATACACCTACGAAGTTTAGCAGGTTCGCTCGTACAGTTGTTGTTCTCTTTTAGTGACGGTGCCACTAATGGAAACTAAGAAGGGTTACAGGTGAGCTGACCTGTAGCGAGGTGCAAGCCAAGGCGAGGGAGTGTGGTTGTCCCATGACTGAGCCTACGACCTTATCATACCCGACCTTTCGGCTCCACCAAGTAGCGCCCCGCCTTCTGTGCCTCCAGCGCCCACCGCTCCTTGCTCTTGCGAATCATTCTGTGATGGGTACAACGCTGACTGCAACTGCAGGCGTGATTTTGTCTGTGAGAGCTCAAAAGATCTCTCACACACGTATCTCTTACAGTGTATACTCTCGCCTGGCACTTGTCCTCCACGCGGTACCTGGTACACGTACTCATTGTTCTTCGCTTGCAATACGTCAAGAGGCGTGCCAGCCAACCATTGCAAATAATGTTCTTTTAGATCATTCTGATTGTTCCGCCACGTGGATACAGCAGCGCTTTTGCGCCACACAAAAATCATTTGGTGATGGGTACGTACTGTACATCTTTAACTGCATTCCAGCTGCGTTGGGTTTTGTAGAGGATGGCAAACCAGTTTTAGACGCCAAGCGGGGGGGGGGGGGAGCGATTTCATCAGTTCATGTGAGTGATTACCGAGAACTAGCCATGAAGACTTGTTGTAAATGATTGGACAATAGTTACAAGTCGCGTGATGATGAAATCGAAAAGTTTAATCGGGCCTCCTCGAGCAGAGAAGTACACCACTAGTCGTAGCGCCACCATTGCCAAAAATATGGCATCATCCTGAAAGAAGGTCGCCCAAGCAGGGGTTAGATTTGCCTTGTGCGTCTTGAGGAACTCGTCGAGTTCGTGTTTCGCAGGCTCATTCGTGTACTAGTACTACCACTTCGCGGTATGACGGGCATTCGAGTCAATAGTAATGTGTCGTCGTGGCGACAATATGATACACTAGTGCGGCGGCGCAGCCAAATTACCGATCGCCTCTGTAAATCTGCTGGGATTGGCAAGCCGTTGAGACCTATCTAGATTCTTGGCAACCGTTGAGGCCTTTCCACGAGATAAAAGTCAGGAATCAATCCTGGTGCTTCTTTCGTCGTGGCTGGTGCGTCATCGTTGAAGTTGTCGGAATGCAACCCATGTGCGAACCGAATAGGCTCATCTAACGCTAGCGCTCGCAGCCACTGTATATGTCCGTGCCGGACGGAGGGCACCGCTGTCCTCGAAGCGGACAACCTCGACTTAGTAACCCAGCGCACCGCTGGATCTCGGCCAACTGCTGGAAGATTCAACATAGGGGCATAAGAGCTACTGGACCCACTCTAGCTTGAGACATGGACAACTCCGCTGAGGCGTTGCGGAGGTTCTTCGCGTATGGCATAGACTTCTTGTTCAAATCTTCATCAATATTGGAGCGAGCGCAGTCACGACTTAAAGTGTTCACACGGGAACTTTGTGTGCGCACAGCCAGGCTGAGAAGCCAAAAATTTTGCAATATATTCTTTATACGGGAATGGAGGTAAATCAATGATATGTTTTGGCGTTTTGCACAAAATTGTGCCGTCACAGTTTCGCTCATCCTCACAATCCAAAACCGAAGGCCTTTGATCATAAATAGTGCTCAAGAGTAAATCCAATTGTTGCTCCCAACGATTACAATGATGTTTCTCTCTCTCTTCCTCATGGCCACTGTGCCAAACTTGTCCCAGGCTGCTCATCGCACCGAAGAACGCGATGGGTTTGCCTCAGTGAAGATGCGTTTCCTTGAGGATTTGGGTGGGGACGACTTTTCTGACGCAATGTACGACCCATGCTATCCATGTGGTCCATCTGGATTCACCACCACTCCAGATATCGCTCTACCAGAGTTCGGTCTACAAGAGAACGGAGAAGATTTTACATGCTCCTATTTGTACGACGGGTTTGTTGCTGGCATGGTGCCGGAGGAGGAATGTGTGCTTGCCTCGTCATTTTTCAACGAGTTCTGTGGTTGTGCTGCTAACCCTACAGTATCTCCCGCCCCAACGATTTCTTTCGAGCCCACGTTGGGTCCCTCCTCATCGCCAAGTCCCACGGTTGCTGTTTGTTACCTCTGTGGAACATCCAACTACCTTGAGATTGACCCCTACGCGTCTGTGACGCTTGGAGGTGCCAGCTCATACTATGGCGACTTCCCTTGCGACATCCTCAATGACCCTGAGTTCTTGGAGTACTTCTTGATGGACGAGACAGATCTTAAGTGCCCTGATATTCAGGCAGTTGGTAAAGAATGTGGCTGCCCTCCACTGGAGCCAACCATCTCTCCAGCCCCAACTATCTCTGCCCCTCCAAGTTCCTCCCCATCCAACTCCCCAGCACCTACCTCCGGCCCATGCTTCCTCTGTGGCCCAGAAAATCCATGGGCGGAAATCGACTACTTTAAGGAAGTGAACGTGTCCGCTCTTGGCGGTCTCACTCCATGCTACGTTCTCCATGACCTTGCCTATTGGGGTCTTGACGGTGGCTACTACTTTGGAAACGACGACGCCGTGCAAGAAGACGGCTCCAACGGATACGGTCCCAGCTACAACTTGACCTGCATCGACGTACAGGCATATGGAAAGGAGTGCGGTTGCCCCCCAACGGAGCCTACCATCTCTCCAGGCCCTACTGTGTCTGCCCCTCCAAGTTCCACCCCCTCCACTTCAATGGCGCCTACCGTCTCTCCGTGCTTCTTGTGCGGTGACGAAAACCCTTTTGCGGACATCGACTACGAGAAAGAGGTGAACGTCCCTGCTCTTGGCGGTCCGGTTCCCTGCTTCATTCTACAAGATTTTTCCTACTTTTTGGGGTTTGAAAATGTTTTCTACGACGCTGACGGAGAAGAGGTCTCTACTAGTGATGTGACCTGCAGCGAGGTGCAAGCCTACGCGAGGGAGTGTGGTTGTCCCATGACTGAGCCTACGGCCTCACCATACCCGACTATTTCGGCTCCACCAAGCAGCACTCCTTCCGTGTCTCCAGCTCCCACCGCTCCTTGCTCTTGCGAATCATTCTGTGATGGGTACAACGCTGACTGCAACTGCTGGTGCGATTTCGTCTGTGAGAGCTACGGCGACTGCTGTGGAGACGTCAAGGACTTTTGTGATTTTACCGAATACGAAGAATCTCCTCAAGTGGAGATTGACTTTGACTCCCTTACTCAAGAAGGCACCGCTCCAGTGGTTCCTGCGCCAGTGAGTCCTGCTCCAGCGACTCCTGCCCCAGTTGCTTAAAGAACTCGATCGTCACTG
>JAVCKV010011057.1:0-72322 GCA_032274145.1 Herpochondria borealis | reverse complement strand
ATTTCCGTAATGACGGTATTCAAATTATCCACAGGCACCATCAAGCGCCAAAAACCGCTCTTTATGGATGGGCACTAGTTATTCGGATAACAAGCTATGGGCAACACCTGTGCGCCTGAGATTCGAGCTTTAAATTCACAATAAATAAAACAACAAAACAACGATTAAAAACGCCCGCCAAGAAAATTCAACACATCCGCAGCACTGAGTTCAACCACAGAACTATGATCAGCAGCAGCATACTCAATCAATTCCGGGCTAGTGATGTTGACCTGCATCAACAGATTACGCAGCGCACCAGTAGCTTCTGCCAAGACTGTTTCATCCAACAAGCCTTGCAGCAACAGTACAGGCACAGCAGTAACTCGTGAACCTGGCTCATTGTTCGCGATATACTGCGCGACCTCGGGTAAATTGATCGCATCAGGCGAAATAATACTGTCTGTGCTATTCGAAATAAACAACGCGCCCGTAACAGAGCCCAGCAACCCATCGTTAATGCCGCTGATACATTCAGTATCAAGGCTATTAAACAGGGTCATACCGTTATTGCCATAGACAGCACTGCTATCGAATTCTGGATCCTGTGCTGAAACACCATGCAACACCAGGGCACTATAAAGTAACTGCTTCGTAGCGGCCGCTACTCGATCTGCCGAGTCTCTGGACTCATCAGTGATTATGGCCGTCAATTTTTCACTCTGACTACGAAGGTTGGAAGCCGGTGCAATCGCTACCACACCCACCAACGTCACATCACTCACCTCGGTCGCATATTCACCAGCGCCAAGTGCGGCATGACCCCCCTGAGAATGCCCTGCGGCTACATAGCGGGAAGACAATGACGGGAATTGTTGCACGGCCGCTTTCACCGCATAAATTAACGACCGCCCCTCGCTGGCGAGATGCAAATAGGGGTGCGGCCCTTCACTTCCCAGCCCCTCATAATCTGCCGCTACCACGGCATAGCCATTCTGCAGATATAGATCAAGGTAGGAGGCATAGCCGGCTAGATTATCAGTGGCTGACGGTGCACAACGATCAGCAACACCGGTTGTGCCATGACCCCACGCGACCACCGGGAAACCCCCCTCTGGTGCAGCGCCGCCGGGAATAAGCACGACTGCTGTGGCCTCGACAGTGTCACCACCAATACCAGGCATCCGATAAGTAATCAGATCACTGACAGAGGCTGCACCATTATCGAATAAATCGTAATCCGTGGAACTCACCACCGCCCCCTGATTGCTGGACGGGTCATCAGACCTGACCACAGTGTTACCACTGTTACAGCCACTGACTACCAGCAATGCTGCCGCTAAAATCATAGACGATATAGAGTGCATAGAGGTGACCAGGCAGTGGGCACCCAAGTATCGTTTGTTATCAGTCAAGAAACAATTCATCTACCTACTCATTTGACAAAAATCCATGCCCGGCACCAGCAATTTACCGAAGAGCGTCGCCTGTCCATTCAGCGGTAATTAGTTACTATCAGTGATTTTAGGCCTGATTACCCAAGGCGCGGCAGGGGCACTAAGACGCAGATGAGTTAATTTTTGATCGACGCATTGATTGATCTAAATCGGAAACCAGCCCTTAATTCAGACGGCACCCCAGTACGAACAAACTCGCTAGCACCGTTTCATTCAAAAAACTGGATCTGTCCCAAACTCCACCAATTGGAATTATTAAATTTTGTAAAAATTAACCGTATACCGTAGAAAGACTGTAACGCAGTGTAAACATGATCTTCACTATATTTACTTGCAAGCGCTACAGCCCTATTGTACACCGATGGGGTTAACACCCCCCCCTACTACACTCTTTCTCACTGGCAGCTTTGCTTCAATATTCTATAAGGAAATTTCCATGTTAATTCTCTCAAGACGAGTAGGCGAAACTCTAACCATCGGTGACGAAGTTACCGTCACAGTGCTTGGCGCAAAAGGCAATCAGGTTAGAATCGGCATCAACGCGCCTAAGGAAGTAGCTGTTCATCGCGAAGAAATTTACAACCGCATTGCAGAGCAACAAAACGAGCCGCAAGCAGAAGCTGATAACCAAGAACTCACTGCAACAGCATAGGAATTAAATTCCAAGCTTGAGTTCGCAGCACGAAACTTACCGCACTACGCTGCACAAAATGTTACACAACTTGTATCTAAAAGCACTGCCCTCCGATAAACCGGTGCTCGACCGGTTTATCGCAACAACACCTTACTTCAATCCAGCTTTGACAGTCGCCAGCAATTGATCGGCACCGCGCGCCAATATGCCTGCATCAGTACCGCATGCCACAAAGCTAAAACCGTCATTTAACAACTCTATCGCGAAAGCCGGGTCTGTCACCAGAGTTCCAACCGGCTTACCTGCGCTGCGCACCAGATCAGCCGCTTTACGTATTTCTACCCACACATCAGGATCCATGGTGGTCCCAAGCTTACCAAAATCGGCGGAAATATCGGCCGGACCAAAAAACACGCCATCAACACCATCTACTTCTGCAATTTCCTTGGCGCACGCCATAGCCGCTTTGGTTTCTATTTGCACAATCACGCAGTTTTCGTCATTAATTTTTTGCAGATAATCAGTCGTGCGGCCAAAGTTGTTTCCACGATGAGTTAACGCCACGCCGCGAATACCTTGCGGGGGGTAACGAGTGGCTGCAACTGCAGATCTAGCTTCGTCAGCAGACTGCACCATAGGAAAAAGTAACGCCGGCGCACCAAGATCAAGCAGGCGCTTAACCAACACTGAGTCATTCCAGTAAGGCCTGACTAACGGCACAGTCGGGGTGCTTTGAACTGCCTGCAGCTGGCCAAGAATGGTGGACATATCACTGGGAGAGTGCTCCATATCAAGCAACACCCAATCATAACCGGACGTCGCGATACTCTCTGCCGCATAGTTGCTACATAAACTGATCCACAAACCCAGCTGTGGTTTACCCGACTGTATGGCCCGTTTAAATGAGTTTTCACGCATTTTCATTTTATGTATGACTCCAGAAGTGATAGGCAGTGCAACAAGCTGACAGACGAGCGCCTGACGCTAAAAAAGACAATTTCAGGTTAATTTCCCTTGTCAGTATCGCAAATTAGCCTGACTAAGACCAGCAAGCAGCCACAAGCACCGAACGCTGCAATCACCCTTGATCGCTTACTACTCAGCGTTTACACGCATGCACCGAACACATTCCCTCAAGCTCCTAATGATGAAACAACATGCTAATGCTACTATGCAGAAAAATTAGGGAGAGCCGCGTTGAAAATTAAAAATCCTGTCACAACCACGCAAACACTCAGTCACTGGGAGCTACGCACCGATCTGGCGGCCGCGCTCAGATGGGCAGCCCGCCTTGGCTTCAATGAAGGCGTTGACAACCATTTTTCAATCGCCGTCGCAGATGAGACTGACTCAACCACCAGCCAGCAGTTTCTGATCAATCCCTATGGCTGGCACTGGTCAGAGATCACCGCCTCTTCATTGGTGCTATGCACTGCTCAGGGAGACGTGCTCGAAGGCGACAACACCGTAGAAGATACCGCCTTTTTTATTCACAGCGGCATTCACGCAAATGTGCCCGGCGCAACCGTGGTACTACATACGCACCAACCCTACGTTACCGCACTCAGCCTATTGAAAGACAACCGGCTCAAAATGTGTGAACAAAACGCGCTCGCTTTCCACAATCGAATCGCATACGACAACGCCTATAACGGCCTGGCACTGGACAACGCAGAAGGCAACCGGCTTGCCTCACTGATGGAAGGAAAGTCATTATTAATGATGGCAGGGCACGGCGTGACGATAACCGGCCCCAGCATGCGCGAAGCATTCAATGATATGTACTACCTGGAGCGGGCAGCGATGTTTCAGGTGCTAGCCAAATCAACCGGGCAGGAACTTATAGATATTCCGGCCGACGTCATCGAGAAAACATCCCAACAACAATTAGCAGAATCAAAAATCGTGGCGGAGCGACACTTTACCGCCCTGAAGCGCATGCTTGAAAAACAGGAACCCGACTACCTGACCTAAGTATCTCCCGGCTAAAATCGCTGCAGCTAATGTGAGCCGCTCAATGCGGTTATGGGGTCGCTTCGCGGCCCTTGCCTCCCTGCTGAAGTGGCGGTGTTTTTCTATTTCAACAAACCTGACCGATCAACACACCTATCTTCTTCCTTAAAGTTTGTATGACCCCTGCTCCAACTAGCTGGAGTTCAGCCAGTAACCAAATCAGCGATTTCTGCTGAACTCGTGAGCACAACTGCCAGCGTAATTTGCTCCTGTGCGTTCTAAATGACAATTGCAGTTTCAGCATCCAGTCTACTTAGATGAAGTGCATTCAAGCGGTAAAAAAACACCAGTCCAGCGAGCCCCGCTCTTTTACACTCCAAATAGCCAACCCCCGTCACCGGCTTGGCGTTTGCATAAGCCACCTTCCTAGCAAAGTAAATTACCAAGCAGATTTCTTCCTGGCAAATCCAACGGGTAAGCCACAGAAGCACATTGCTACAGGTGGATATTACGTTCCACAGTGCTAAACTCCCCCGTCGGCTGCAAGACAGTACTATGAACAGGCGCGCTCTCCCGATGTCCAACCAAACACTAATTCCGAAATTGGCAAGCTATGTTCGCAGCATCGTACTGTCCACCGGACAGACCTTGACTTCAAGCAGGCCCCAAGCAAAAAAGCCTAAAAGAAGAAGCCGCACAAGTAGTTCTCGTGGCAGGCTGAACACCACGCTTAACCAGTTCCTCGATGCGACACGCTTTGTCCGCAACACCATCAAATATGTTTTTATTATCTGGGCGTTAGTGTTTGGCATATACATGCTTTTCCACTATGTATCCCGAGCAGCTTGGCAGCCAAACCCAACCGATCAGAACAATACCATCGCAATCTCAGGTGATAGCACAGCATCAGTAACAGGCACGAGCACAGACACCGACACAGACACAGACACAGATGTAAATCACACCGCGAAAGAAAGCCAGCACACAACCACTGAAAACGAAGCAGCCAACATTTCAGAAGCTAGCACCGACTCACCTGTCGAGCTAAGTAGCAATAACGGAAAGGCTACTACCGCATCAGAACCACAACCCGTCGCCGCGCCGGTAGCAGAGGCAAAGGTTGAGGTTGAGGCTGAGGCTGAGGCTGAGGCCGAAGCCGAAGCCGAAGCCGAAGCCGAAGCCGAAGCCGAAGCCGTAACAGCTACTAGCGCCCCAGCCTCTGGCCAAACCTTGAGAATCACTGCTTACCAAGCCACACTATTTGATTCGATCGACCGTGCCGACGCAAAACAAACACCACTGGCTAAAGACAGCATTGTGTTATTTATCGAACGCAAAAATGAATGGATAAAAGTGTCAACAACTGACACCCGTAAAACCGGATACATTCACTCTTCTCAGGTTATTGCTCACTGATATTTTTCCGGTAACAAAAGCTTGTTGGACGATCAAACCCTTGATGCGAATTTTCAGCAGCTTTCTGGTAACCGAAATATTTAAATAACGCCTGATTTGCGGTCAGTTCTACGCGGGTTTCAATCTCCACCACCGGTAGCCCAAGATCACGCGCGCAAGCCTCCACACTATCTACCAGCAGACGTGAGAGACCCATCCCCTGATAATCGGGCTTTACAGCTAGCTTTCCCAGATACACAAAGTCCTTATCCGGGCGGGCAAAAACGCACCCCACCAGCTTATTGCCCATCATTGCGACAAACATTATTTCCCGTTGTATTTTTTCCCTGAGCTTTTTTTCATCAAACGTATCTAATGATGATGGCGGATCTATCCTGCCCTGCATATAGGCGAATGCCTCGCGCAACAGCGCCAGTAATTCCACATGATGTTTAAACTCTGCGGAATTAACCCGATATATTTTAGCCATGCCAATGATCAGCCTTTTGAATAGTCAAACAAAAGGTGTCAGCAGAGTTAAGCGGCACCCCTGTCAGCTCCATCACCCTGATCATTTTACATTATCCGGATTGTTACCAACCATTGAATACTCAAGAACAGCACCTAATGATTAATCAGACACCAGTAACCCAAGCTTTGGCGTTCACTCAGCCACAATATAAGTGTAGTATCTTCGTACTGCTGCACCTTCAATCTTGCTGAAATTGTACTGCTAAAGTAAGCGCCATAACAGATGATCAGTGGCACTGTGAGCCGCGGTGATTAAGTCGCTGGCTGTGTAGATGCCTACCGTAGAAAGTTTCAACAACCCGACGTCACTGGCAGCTCTGCAACCTAAATCATTAATTAATCTAACTCTTCCAATGGATTATTTGTGTCCAACAACAGCCATTCATCTTCACCCAAACGACTCATCATTGGTATCAGCGCTGCATCGGGCGTCATGCTGGGTATAAGAGCACTTGAAATACTACAAGAGACAGATGTTGAAACCCATCTTGTCCTATCGAAAGCGACCGCGCTCACCGTTGCCTCGGAAACCGATCTGCACCTCGACGATATAAAAGCGCTAGCAGATCAGGTCTACTCTGCAAATGATATTGCAGCAGCGATATCTTCCGGCTCCTATAAAACAATTGGTATGCTGATCGCGCCTTGCTCGATCAAGACAATGGGGGAAATCGCCTCAGGCGTCACATCCAACCTACTCAGCCGCGCGGCAGACGTCGTCTTGAAAGAGCGTAGAAGACTTGTGCTAATGCTAAGGGAAACCCCCCTACACGCAGGCCACTTAAAAAATGCCCTCGCGATCACCGAAATGGGCGGCATCATTGCCCCACCAGTACCCGCCTTCTACACCCGCCCAAACAGTGTTGATGAAATAATCAGCCAATCTGCGGGCCGAGCTCTTGATCTGTTTGACATTGCTCCACCACACTTAAAGCGATGGGGAGAAGACATCGTTTTTAATTCAAAATAGGTACAGCAAAGTGCCACCTTAACAATCAAACCCGTATCAGCCTAATAGGCAAGTACGCTCATTTTTCGGTGTTTATAGTCAGCTTTTTCCTGGCTAGTCATGTTTTCGCATTTGTGTTTACGCAGAGCCAACTTGTCTGGATCCATAGGCTCCGGTTTCCGCGATTCAGCCATCGCTTTCTGTTTAACCCTGTTAACGATTTTTACTACGTTCCTGCTACCGCCACGGGTTTTCGTTTTAATATTCGCTTCCGATGCGACTTTTATATCCTGTTTACTTTGACCTGCTCCGTTGTCATTAAGACCATCTGACAGTAGCGCTTTACTAATTGAATTGCCTTCAAGAGCGACTAAGTAATTAGCGCTTGTTAATGACTTATAGGCCTGCAGTCGCGCCTCATCCGCCTGTTGAAAATCCGATTGAGCATTATCGCGACCGTTCTTCAGCTCTGCCAGTGCAGAAGTGCTTGTAGCAAATTCGCCATGCAACGCCTGATAAGCAGATCTTGCGACCACCAATGACTTTCTACTTTCCACTATTTCGCCAAATGGGCCCTCTCTATTCTGAAGGGCAGCATAGAAAACACTTTTTAACTGATCAAAAAGATCAATACTAGCTAAGTAGTTGGATCTGGTGTTGTCGCGCCGCTCAGCGGCAGACATATGGCTTACCCGCACGTCTAGAAAGTTATCCAGCACCGCCAGAAACTCCGCCCTGACAAGCAAGAATTTTTCTCGTGCCTGCACGTGTATTTCTACTGCCTCCGCCACAGCAGCAGTCAGTAAGTCTTGGTCAAGCCCATCGGCGAACTGAAGTTCTTCAGCGGCTTTAAGAGAAGCGGTTGCATTGACCAAGCTTGCTTTTGCGTCATAAAATTCCTGCCGGGCAATCACAAACTTTTGGTTCACGAGCTGATAATTTGTTCGCTTCTCAAGAAATAGATCCCTGGCCGAGTCAGCCACACCTTTTTCATTCAAATAAAGAGACTTTAACTGATGAGTGTCAAACCGCTGATTAGCAAGACCTTGCTGCGAATCAATGGCTGCCTGGTTTAACGATAAGAACTTTTCTCTCGAAGCTGCGTACTGACGTCTCGTCACCTGAAACGCCAACAATGCCTCAGCCCTCGACTCCCTAAATAGTTGTTGCTCACCCTGTGCATCTGCGACTGCATTGTTCGCCTCGTTTAAACTGCCTTCGGCAACGGCAAAAGTGTCTTGTGCCAAAGTATAAACCCTGTCGGCCTCCATTGCGGCTAACTCAAGCTCGGTTCGCTGTACAGTCTCTGTTAACTCTGGCTCTGTTGAGCCTGTAACACCTTGACTGTTTGCAGAGATAAAACTACCGGTGTAATAATCCGACTGCACGCCCGCGATGAAGGCTGCCATTCCACTGCTGTTCTGCTCGGTTATAGACCAACTCAATTCCTTGTTAAAATTAAACCAGGCCACCGCCCTGACAGCTGGAAAGGCTTCCTCTAGCCGCAACAACATATCTTCTATCCAGCTACTCTTGCTTTCATAAGAATCCCTGTCATCACCAAATTGACCCCAAATGGCATCAGGTAAGTCGCTCTCTTCAGCCGACCCCACTTCAGCAATCAAAATAGGTTTCTCCGGATAGTTGTTGACCAGAGTTAAGTATGCGTCCGAGTAGATGTCTTCAAAGGATTCCCAATCAGTCCATGCATAGTTACTGCCGAAGTTATAGCCATTTAATGAAGTCCAGTCGACATACTCATCCCCGGGATAATAGACAGTGATATCGTCATAATCATCGACACTGATGTTGTTCGCACTCCACACCCATTCAACATGCTGGTTTACGCCGGAGGCCTCAAAACGGTCATGAATGTACCGCCATGCAGCCTGGTAAAAAATCGGTGAATTCCCATAAGAAAACCAGCCGCCATTAAATTCATGGCCAAATCGAAGCAGCATTCTTGGCTGGTCGGCAGCCTCGTATTGACCAATCCACGCTAACAATTTAGCGCCCCATTCATCGATATAGTCATCGCGCGTTCCCAGCGCTATCTCAATCAGAATATTATCATCAGGGTTTTCCAGATCGACTGGCATCCAGCTAACCAAAGGCATTGCGCCTTCGGCAACAATATTAGTTGCTTGGTGATACACATAATCCCAGTCGTGAGAAAACGAGGAGAATATATTGATAAACGCTAACGACTTTGGCACGACCGAGTTAAAATTTTGAATTTCCTCGCGCGAAAACCCATCACCGGGTACGTACGCCCCCAACATTACCTCAGCAGTTGCCCCTGAGCAGCAAAGCAGTAGCCCAAGGCCAATTCCCTTTAAATTTCTAACCACGTAAAACCATCCCTGAACGCGTATCGATTATTTCCTACGGGACAGCTTGCGTCCCCACAAACTCAGCGCTAACGACAGCCGACACTGAAACTTTAGGCACAAGCCGGTATTTTTCGTCTTTTTTGATTCAAACACGAGGCAAACGCCAACCGCATCACATAAATGCAGCACACTTTGTATTTTGGATCACGTATTCATAAATCAGAGAACAGAAAAAACCTGATCTATCGCACAACCTTTACCGTCGAACAGCACTAAGCGAATGACGTACGAACTACATGTTAACTACCTACTATTTTAGCCAGACCAACACTGATGAGATGCCGGAGAGCAAGACCTCCCAAGTTGAGGTGCCGGCATACTTAAAGCGTAGATACAATTCCGCGCTGACCAGCCAACATCAACCTACCCTCGGTCTTCCACCCAGCATCCCTGAACCATTTGGCTCACCACCGCCCTCCATTGAAGCAATAAGAAGCAGGCATCGCATTGAGTGCTGGCTCAAGATCAAGCCAGCACGATAGCCACGATAGACACGACTTCTAGTAAGCAAGCATGCCCATTTTCCCACGTTTAAACTTGGTTTTTTCCTGATCAGACATGTTTTTATATCTCTGCTTGCGTTGGGCAGCTTTTTCGCTACTCATTGGGTTTGGTTTCTTGGATTCAGCCAAAGCCTTCTGTTCGCTCTTACTCAACCTTTTGACCAATAGTTTCTTCCTTGAAGACCCGCTCCCACAAATATTGCGAACCAGGTCTCATAAAATGAAGTACCTACGTGCACTGACTCGCGAATCAGCGAAACCGACTACAGGAAATTCTTGGAATGATGCACGTTTTTCGTGCACACAGGCTTTTTACAGACTGAACTGAATGGCTTTGGCGGAGCAGCACATTCACAGGCCTCTGCCACATCAACAAGACAATGCAAGACAGACAACGTCAACCTTCGGCATATAGAGTTGCGATCTTACTGGTCTTGTTACTCGCCAAAATATTTGAAGATGGCAGCAGGCCAGCTGGGGGCAACCCCGCTAACACCATAAATAAGTGACTTGGCGTCTTGCTAACACACCAGTCACATTCACGTTCACCACTACAATGCTGATGCGAACCCTCAATCGGACGTGGTCAACGCGACACAGCCCAGCCCGCTCTACTTGAACGCTTTACCAACCAAACCGCGAACCTCAGCAACTGACTGCAAACCTGTGGTGGTGTGCACAAGCTTTCCAGCGTCGTCGAAGTACAGCAGAGTGACATGGGGAACGCCGTATTTCTCCTGGAATGCTTTGCCCTTTCCAGTGGTGATATCCGCAAGGCGGTACAACACGCTCTCGTCTGCACCCACAGCATTCGTCATCACATTCTTCAAACGCCGACAAGTGGGGCAACCCGGATCGTGAATCTGCACAATAACGGGTTCTCCCTGACCGATAACGTTAAGATCATGCAGACTCCGATGATTGCTTTCAACTGCATTAATACCCACCGCAGCTGTGCCAAGCGCGACTGCCACCAGTGGTAGCATAATTAACTTGCGCCGGGTCTTTGAAGGGGCATTTACATCACTGGTTTTCAGAGACTTTCTAGCTTTCCTGCCCATAGTAACGGGTATCCTGATTAACGATACCTTGTCAACGAATGGCACTGCCTTTCTATTGCACCCACAAACTGCCTATTTAACTGCTACTCCGCAGTAAAATAGATTTCCCCATAAGCAGCACTTGCGCTGAGACCAGAATTATCAGTGTCCGTCATGATGGCCACTGCATCAATGTTATCTATCTCTTGACCGAAAGCTTTTTTTAGATCATCCCGCACATTACGCTTTTCAGTTACCCATTGACCCGGCTGATCTTCGTTACCGCGAACGGACAGCATGATGGCATTTTTCGGTTTATAGGCATTGGGCCAAATCACATCTGTTGGCTGATTGCTGGACCAAACATAATTAAGCGCTTTTGTTTTCCAGATAAACGCGCCCCCGGACTTTACAACATAAAGACGCGCTGCATAATCATCTCCGCCTTTAGTGGTTTCATCGAGGCCATCAAGTCGGTTATCTATTTTCCAGCTCCAATTGATATACGGTGTTTTATTTAAATCAACGCGTATTTTTTTCCCAAGACCCGACGCAGTTGATGCAGCAGTAGCCACAAGCACGGTGCGATCACCTTCTTCATTGAGTTGATAGTTCGTGTTACCAGCGAAGGATTTCTCTTCCCACCCCTGCAAGCCGCTTTCAGCAAATTCACTGATCGCCACCTTGCTTGTCGATGCGGAAACTAACCCTGCCGTTGTCACCGCCAGTATTGACATCAATTTAATTTGGTTTGAGAACTTCATTTAACCGCCACCTGTGTTTAACTCTCTGTGAGCCTTCGACTGGATTATGCTACTAAAAGTTCAGGTTTTTTATAGCGGGAGTGAACTGAATAGTAGCGTTGGATCTACTTCTTCCCGGTGGCCCAACCCTTGAGCGTTGTCGATATAAAACAGCTTACTGACAGTCACTTGAAACCATTGAATTTTATCAAGTGCTTTAGCTATCGCCGGTGGGGCGTTATCTCCTGTGACAGGAAATTTTGTAGAATACAGTTTGATCACATCAAGCTTTTGATCATCAGGAACAAGCATTACCTTGCCCTCTAGTTGTATCCCTTTGATATCAACCCAGTCGCTATACTCCTGCTGAATACTGGCTGACACATTGGCATTAACGGCCATGTTCTTACAGTGGCGGGTGTGTGGCGCAGATAGAAAGATCAACCCCGCATCAGTGGCCACATAGAAAACCGGAGACACCCACGGCTGATCATGTTGTGATGTAGCAAGGCACAAAACACGATGCGAATCCAGATACTGTTGCACCAACGTGAGCGTGCAATTACTCAATCACCCTCTCCACATAAACTTGCAGGAGCCCGCATACGAGGCTCGTTGCTTCAAAGTGCCTGGCCAAAGCGACCAGCACTATAATAATGCCTAGCCCAGTAACGCGTTGATGATCTCGTCTTCAAGCTCGCCACGGATTGCCAGCATTTCACCCAGCTTTGACAAATCTTCTTTAATTTTTTCCTGGTCGGCAGCAGCACCATCAAAATTTTCATAGGTGTCGTTGAACTCGACCATGACGTCTGTTGTTTCACCAATACCGGGATAGGCAACTTCTGCAGCTTGCTTTACAGCACCACGACGCTCTTTACCTTCGATGATTCGCTGATAAACAGTAAAGTGTCCCATGGCCATGTAATCAACCATCACGTTAAGCAGTTCTTGCAGTGCCACCGGGGCAATGTCACTTATGCCCTGCGCTTCCTGATCAGGAGAATTCACACCTGCCAGACCGCAGTAAGCCAGTAAGGTTTTTTGCCGCTGTTCTTTCAGTGACTCAAGGGTTTCGCCAAGGTCACGTCTTCGCTCTTGGGCGTTTGCTGCTGTCATTGTTGTTACTCCAGGTAACGAGGTTCAAGGTTTGGAAGCTATTGTGTTCGACTTTATTTTCAGTCGTATTCTGTTGATCAATTGCTACCGTGTTTGATGCTTTATTGTTGTTGTGCGTCGAAGTGTACATCGAATGTGCAATCGAAAAACAGCCCGTGAATATTTTTTAATCATCATCAAAGTCGATCACAAGTGACAAAAAATCGTCAGGGTGAATATACGTTTCGCTCACAGCCCTGCCACTCACAGAGATGCCTGCCTCATGTACCGATTGCGCTGACCCGCTAATCAGTGGATGCCATGAAGCAAGGCCACGCTTTTCCTTAAGACGAACATAAGCGCAGCTGTCCGGCAGCCAGTCGATGTCATTTAAAGACTCTGCGTCAAGTGTTATACACTCCGGCACCAGGCTTTTTCTGCGCCAATAATTTGTACATTGGCATGTTTTCACGTCAAGCAATCGACACGCCACCCTTGTATACCTAACCAAATGTTCATCTTTAGTCTGTATTTTCTGCAAACAACAGCGACCACAACCGTCACACAGAGATTCCCATTCCTCTCTGCTCATCTGTTCAAGTGTTTTTGTTTCCCAAAAAGGGCGGTCGTTACTCATCAGTAACACCAACGCTTAACACGGGTTCTATTTTCTTCAGGCATTTTCGCTCGGCTGTCATCAATAGAAAAGATCCTGAAGTAGTTAGCGTGGTCACCACACAATATCGTCAGGCGTACTTGGCATCGTTTGAAGCATCATGGTAAGACACCACACGATCTACCTCATTCTTGGAACCCATGATAACCGGCACTCGCTGGTGCAACGCAGAAGGTTTAACATCCATAATGCGTTCGCGACCCGTGCTGGCCACCCCGCCCGCTTGCTCGACAATAAAACTCATGGGGTTAGCCTCGTATAACAAGCGCAGCTTGCCACCGTCTCCTTTTGCCGCCATTCGCGCATCCATCGGGTACATAAAAATACCACCGCGGCACAACAGGCGATGTACGTCTGCCACCATCGATGCCACCCAGCGCATGTTGTAGTCTTTTCCTAACGGGCCGTCTTTACCTGCCAGACACTCATCTACGTAGCGCTTGACCGGCGGCTCCCAGTGGCGACTGTAAGACTGATTTATCGAGTACTCTCCACTGTCCACGGGGATTTTAATATCAGGCATCGTTAAGACAAAATCACCGGTACTGTGATCCAGTGTAAAGCCATTTACACCGCGTCCTGTAGTGAGTACCAGCATGGTCGATGTGCCATACAGGCAATAGCCAGCACATACCTGCTTTACCCCTGCCTGCAGGAAGTCTTTGTCGCCCACTTCGTCAACACCCTCCGGCACTTCAAGAATCGAGAAAATAGTCCCGACAGACACATTGATATCAATGTTTGATGAACCGTCCAAAGGATCAAAAGTGATCAGGTATTTACCGCGCGGGTACTCTTTAGGCACAGGCAGCGCATGATCCATCTCTTCGGATGCCATTCCGGCCAGGTATCCGCACCACTGGGTTGATTCAATAAATAATTCATTCGACAGAATATCGAGCTTTTTCTGCTGCTCGCCCTGCACGTTTTCAGTATCCGCACTGCCCATCGCTTGACTGGCCAATGCACCATTGCCGGTCAGGAAAGCGATACGTTTGCAGGCAGAGACAACTTCCAATAGCAACCCAGTCAGCTTGCCACCGGAAAACGGGTGAGCCCGCTGTTCTTCTGAGATAAATTTGTAGAACGACTTTCTTTGTGCCATCGATTGTCCCCTGCCTAGAGCAGATTTCTAAGGAGTGAAGGTCAAAATTCGGACCCGATGCACTATCCCTTGCTAGATTTCTACCATATCGAAGTCCTCGCGACCTGCGCCACAATCCGGACACACCCAGTCAACGGGGATATCCGCCCACAAGGTCCCTGCTTCGATCCCTTCTTCAGGAGCGCCAAGCGCCTCGTCGTAGATCCAGCCGCACACGACACACATCATTTTTTTGGTAATCAAAGACTCTAGTCCCAACGGTTTACTGAGTTCAAATCACCGTATATCAGGCAGGATCAACGATGCAAGCCGTTGTCCACGCCTGCAACCAAAATCAACAGCCCCCGGATAATTGATGTCGCCGGGCATATCTTCCCGTGCCTCTTTGCGAGACAATCGTTATATTATGATTATTTCGGTAACCGGCGATGATGCTTACAGGCAGGAATTACATCAGCGGTCCAGTTGCCCATCAACCCAAAACATCCAGATAAGGGGGCCATGTGTCCAGCTCAGAAAAACTTTTTAGTGAAGCACAACGCCATATTCCCGGCGGCGTCAATTCACCGGTACGTGCATTTAAAAGCGTCGGTGGCACTCCACTTTTTATGAGCCGCGCAGAGGGCGCTTATCTGTTCGATGCCGATGGCAAGCGCTTTATCGACTACATCGGCTCATGGGGGCCGATGGTTGCCGGACATTCCCACCCCGACGTGATCAATGCGGTTCTCAGTGCTGTGAAAAACGGCCTGAGCTACGGCGCGCCAACCGAACTGGAAACCAAAATGGCGGCACGGGTCTGCGAACTGGTGCCATCCATTGAGATGGTGCGCATGGTGAGCTCTGGCACCGAAGCCACCATGAGTGCGATTCGCCTGGCGCGTGGCTATACCGGCCGCGACAAAATAATAAAATTTGAAGGCTGTTATCACGGCCACTCAGACTGCTTGTTAGTCAATGCTGGCTCTGGGGCTTTGACACTTGGTATCCCAAGCTCTCCCGGCGTACCTGCGTCTGTGGTTGAACACACTATTACACTTTCATTTAATGACTCAGAAGGCGTCAAGGAATACTTCAAAAATAACGGTGAGCAAGTCGCCGCAATAATCGTAGAGCCCGTCGCTGGAAACATGAACTGCATACCCCCTGCTGCCGGTTTTCTGGAGACACTACGCAGCAGCTGTGATGAATATGGCAGCGTTTTGATCTTCGATGAAGTCATGACCGGCTTTCGTGTCGCACGCGGTGGTGCCCAGGAATTTTATAACGTCAAACCCGATATGACAGCACTGGGTAAAGTCATTGGCGGTGGCATGCCAGTGGGTGCATTTGGTGGTCGCCGTGAGATCATGGAACATCTCGCACCACTAGGGCCTGTTTATCAGGCAGGCACCTTATCGGGTAACCCTGTCGCTATGGCTGCCGGCCTTGCTACACTTGAAATCATCGGCCAGGACGGATTTCACGACAAACTCTCAAGCAAGGCCAAAGCATTGACCACCGGCTTAAGTGATGCTGCCAATCAGGCAGGTATTCCACTCACCACCAATCAAGTCGGCGGCATGTTTGGATTGCTCTTCACAGAACAAGAAAACATTAGTCAGTTTCACCAGGTAATGGCGTGTAATGCAGAGCGTTTTAAATTGTTCTTCCACTCCATGCTTGAATCAGGCGTCTACCTTGCGCCGTCAGCATTTGAAGCGGGCTTTATATCCTCTGCCCATAGCGAAGCTGATATCAATGAAACGATAGAAGCTGCGAGCCACGCATTTAAAAAACTATAGCCAATCAGCGCCTGCAAGAAACCAGACAAACTACCTCTCAATAATTATCGACCGGATCACCTAATAATGGCCAAAGGCACACACGAATATACCGTTGACGAACGAAACGCCGCCATAAAAATTAATGTTAACGGCAAGTTATTCCCACGCGAAAAAGCAACGGTTTCTGTCTTCGATAGTGGTTTTGTATTGGGTGACGGCGTTTGGGAGGGATTAAGATTACACGAAGGCACCTTGGTGTTTTTAGACCAACACCTGGACCGGCTCTGGGAGGGCAGTAAAGCGCTGGATTTCGATCCCGGTATTACCCGCGAAGAATTGGTTAATCGCCTGCATTCAACCCTCAAAGCAAATAAAATGCAGACTGATGTTCATATCCGTTTAATGGTGTCTCGGGGTGTAAAAGCGACACCTTATCAAGACCCACGCGTCACCATCAGCAAGCCTACGATTGTCATTATTGCAGAATACAAAACGCCTAAACCTGCCACTTTGACCAAAGGCGTTGAACTGTTCACTGTCCATGTCAGGCGCGGCAACCCTGATGTGCAAGACCCACTCATCAATAGCCACTCAAAAATCAACTGTATCGTGGCCTGCATACAAGCCACCAAAGCCGGTGCCGATGAAGCTCTGATGCTTGACCCGCAGGGCTTTGTTGCTACCTGCAACTCTACACACTTCTTCATCGTTAAAAACGGTCAGGTATGGACTTCCAATGGTAACTACTGCCTGCACGGTATCACCCGCGGCAATGTGATTGATCTGTGTAATTCAAATGGAATTCCAGTCAACGAAAAGACCTTCAGCTTGACTGAAACCTACAGTGCAGAAGAGGCATTTGTCACTGGCACATTCGCTGGCATTGCCCCGGTACGATCAATTGACGGCCGTGTTATTGGCAATGGCAAGCGCGGCAAGCTCACCAAAAAACTTCAGGATCTCTATTTGAAACTCCTTGATACAGAAGCAGGCGTCACGCGTGTGTAATACCATCACACAGCCACGCGTGGGTGGCGACCTAGTATCAACAACTGCACATGGCCATGAATACAGGCCTGATAAAAAACAGTGACTACCACAAACACACCAGAAGTCGCAGGAGCATCAATGGCAGCTAATACAGTTCGAATAGCAATGTGGTCAGGACCGCGCAATATATCTACCGCTATGATGCGCGCCTGGGAAAACCGCACAGATACATTTGTCACTGATGAACCATTTTACGCATACTATCTGCAAGCCACTGGCATCGAACATCCGGGAAGGCAAGAAATAATTGCCTCACAAGCAACCGACTGGCGCGAGGTCGTACGCGATTGTACCAGCCAAACCAACAACCACTGCGGCGTTCATTATCAAAAACATATGACACAACACATGTTGCCGGAAATCGATCTCGACTGGCTGGCCTCGGTCATAAATGTGTTTTTGATCAGATCACCACAGGAGGTCGTCTTATCGTATTCCAAGGCGCGGCCAAATCTAACCGCCGCCGACTTAGGATTTGAGCAACAACACCGACTCTACCAACATGTTGTGGAGAATATTGATCCAAGTCCGCTGGTCATTTCGGCCGACAGCATCTTACAAAACCCCAGTGACGCCCTGACAGCAATCTGTAACAAAGCAAACATTAAATTTGAGACTAACATGCTGAACTGGCCAGCGGGGAAACGTGACTCAGATGGCGTGTGGGCATCACATTGGTATAAAAATGTAGAAAAATCTACGGGCTTTGCGCCGCAGGAAAAACGTCAATTGCAACTGGATACGCAGCAGCTGAATGTCGCAGAACTTTGTCAACCCTACTATGACGCTATGCAACAGCACGCTTGGACCTAAGGCTGTGCCTCACTCATGCAAAGCACGCAGAGCTAACCTACAAGACGCTTGAAACAAGACTATCCATAACTTAAACCTAAGACTTAGAAAAAGTAGCGCATCTGTACCGAGGCATTGGTTTGAGAGGAGATACCTGTTTCATTAACAATAGATGCATCAAGCACCAGCGAAAGGTTGCGTTGAATGGCCAAGCTACTCCAAACTTCCACCTCACTATTGTGCCAGTTATTGGCCACCTGTTGCCGGGCTGCCAACTCCAAACCTAAACGCCAACCGGGGGTCGGCTCCCAGTGCATACCGCCACTAGCGCCCAACTGAAGAAAGGCTCTGGTATCAAACTGCGGATCATCAACTAGATCACTCTCCAAAAACCCGAACAGAACCGGAGAGCCCGCGCTAAACTTCCATGCACCACCAGCCCCCACATTGAATGCAAACCGATGACGACGACCCACATCCGGCCTGCTCCAGTCAAGCGCTGTATGCCACGATACTGATTTAAAAAATTCCCCACGTGGTTCAATTGAATCAATACCAATAATGCGTACTTGACGCAGAAAAGTACGGTCGGTATCAACATTGTGAGCAACCACTATGTTAAAAAAATCAATAGCAGCGGTGGTCCCGTACGCCACCGAAGGATCACGAAAATCGTGATAGGCCGGGCGGAAGCCTAGCTCTATCTGATCACCCCCCTGCTCACGGGTAAGATAGCGTAGCGAAACTCGCGTGGTTTCATGACCTAACTCAGGTGATATATCTTCCGGCACAACCGCGGGCTTACCTGACGTTAATGACAACCGCGCCCGACGACTCAGCACCTCTCTTTCTTTGCTACTGATTGCATTGGCCGTTGGGTCATCTTTCATTCTTTCATAGCGATTGTAGTCTGCTAAAAGATCCAATAATTTAGCCTGACGATCAGTCGGCAACGCCTGCAACGCTGGCTCGATGGCAGCAAGCGACTGGTGGTATCCCTGCAATGCCAAGGCCCGCTCTTCATCCGTTAGCAAGTCACGACGCGCGCGCAGTGTACGTATAGTAGAAGGCACAAAACGCCCATCCCCCACTAACTCCCGATCTCGCAACGCCTTAATAGTATCAACGGGAATAGTCCACAAATTAAATTGATCAGACAGCGGCTCATCCGCAAACGCTACATCAAGCAAGGTCAACAGATGATAAGAACAATTCTCGCTGAGAAAAAAATAATCATAGTGGACGATAAGCATTTCATAACTGTGGCGCACCACCAAATCTACCTGCTCTTGTGTCAACTTAAGCGCATATTCCCAGGTATCGCGGTTTTCAATCTGTGCGTACTCACGCAATTTTATATGGTACGGCAGTAAACGATATTTACCCTGAAACCCACCGGTGAGTCCTCTTACCGCGTACGACATGCTGGATACACCCTCAGGCACTTCAGCCGCAAAATTCAGACTCATATTCAGCAACCGTGCAGCCGGTGGCTGATCTTTTTTATCTACCCGGATTAATGTGTGACCAAAAGCAGACGAGGGACTATTGGGATGTGCAGCTGGAAAAATCAATGTCAGTGTATGCGCCTCGAGGTAGTTCTCAAAGCGAGTGAATTCTTTGCACTCTGGATCTGGTAGTAGCAACGCCGCTGACGGTAAAGTCGCAGACAACCAATGTCTCCGGGCAACAAACCGGCATGACGGAATCAGTCTTAAAGGTGCTTTAACTGCATTAGAGAAGAGCGCGGCCAGTGTCGCATCAAGTTCAGCTGCAGGGTTAGCTTCACCGTTGACTGCCAGAAAAAAATACTCAGCATCAATCTGACTCCGATATCCCCCGGACCAAACCGATTTATACTGTAACAAGGCATGCCACATATTTGCATCAGGCAAGCTTAAATTACGGGCTTCAGCGATCAACTTGGCCAGCGGATTATCACCCTGCTGCACGGCAAGCTCCGCGGCCGCTGAATACTTTCCCTCGTTTGCCAACAACTGCCATGAGCTTGTCGCGTTCGCTGCATTAGCTGTTGCAGGCGCAGCAAGATCTAGCAGAAAAATAATTAATAATGTGATGAAACGAAGAAACATTGAGAGGAACTTCAGCAGTACTTACCGCCACGGCAGATAGCAAAATAGCGGAACAAAAATAGCCAAGGCGCAACTGGCGACCAGAAGGGTCGCCAGAGCGCCGGAGATAATTACAGCTTACAAAAGATCAATTAGTTGCGTATTTGGCGAGCGCACTATCAGACAGCATCGCAAGCTCTATGGATGCAATAACATTTCTTGCATCAGACGCAAACAGAGCATCGTAGTTTTGCTGTGCAAGACGCCTGAAAGAATCACGGTCCTGATCATCCACACCCATTAGCGTAGCTAACACATTCAAGTATTCGCCGTCACCTTGTGCAACCTCAGATGAAAGTTGATCCATATTCGACGCCACAAAAATTTCTGTTGCCTGTTCTTTTTCAACCGTCTGAGTCGGATCGCATCCCATCATACCGTCGCCGGTGGTCATGAAGAAAGTATTCGGAATCGCAATACCATTAAGAATCGCAGCCGCTACGTGAGAGCCCTTACCTGACTTACCCTCTAACACTTCTGCACCAAGGCCACAGCCTGCACCGGTTTCCTCTGCCTGCACTACTGATGATAAGGCAAGTACAACCGACGCACCTAGTATCGTTAATTTTTTCACGATGATTCCCCCTTAGGATTTGTCGATGACAGAGACGTATTTTGACAATGCCGGCACGCCGGACAATGTCTGATCAAGGCGCACTAACCACTGACTGTGGTCTGCTGCGGGCGCTCCGAACAGTACGTCATACTCGCTTTGTGCGAGCTGGAAAAACTGCTGCGTGTCCTGATTGTTCATCTCCATTAACGAGGCAAGAGACTGCAGATAGTGTCCGCCACCCTGAGCCGCATCACGTGCAAGATTGTCAAAGTTGCTGGCTACATAAACATCACGCTGAAATTGCGCTGTTATTACGGTCTCACCGTCGCAACCCAAGCTATCAAAAGACAAACCAAACAATTGATTTGATGAAGATCCGTTAGTAGTCGCTGCCATCACATGTGCCGCGAGGCCGGATTGGCCAGCAAATACCTGTTGACCAAAGCCACAACCGGGCCCGTTATCAGCATGGCTGGTTCCCAATACCGCCAGACATACCGGCAGCATGATCATCCCCAGTTTTCTTTTCATAAACACTACTTCCTCTTAGGTTAATAAGTCTTTAAAACTCCAAAATACTCGACTCTAATAGCTGCCGCAGTCAATAAATTGACCGATTTCCAACATCTATTAGCCCCCAGAGCAATATCTTTCCAAATTCAGAAATACCTCGCCCCCTCTCATTTAAACGTTTGTCACAACAACTAACCATTACCATTTGGTGTTACACACACAATGGCCTGAACATACTTCAGTTAGTTATCAAAACTAAAGAAATCTACAGACAGAACTACAAATGCATAACGCTTGACCAGTGCATTGAAGATCATTGATTATGGGTCTTACAACTGAAAGTCTCTAACAGGCCAGGAAGAATTAGCCTGTTCTTCGCACGACTACTGGCCGCCATCAAGCCTAACCCAATGCCACCTGATTAACGCGAAGCATTGCACAAAGAGGAAACACAAAATGACCACCGAATTAACCACCGAGATACGTGACCGCGTAATGATTGTTACGCTTAATCGTCCGGAAGCAATGAACGCTGTTAACCAGGCGCTTGCAGAACAACTGGCTGCTGCAATGGATGCACTGGATAACAACGACGATTTGTCAGTAGGGATTCTAACTGGTGCCGGTCGTGGCTTTAGTGCGGGTATGGATCTTAAGGATTTCGTCAGTGGTGGCATGCCGGTGGTAGAGGGCCGCGGTTTTGGCGGTATTACCGAAAAAGGCCCGAAAAAACCACTGATCGCAGCGGTAGAAGGGTTCGCACTGGCAGGCGGACTTGAGCTTGCACTTTCAACCGATATGATTGTTGCCGCGAAAGGCGCAAAGCTTGGCATACCGGAAGTCAGCGTCGGCTTGTTTGCAAGTGCCGGAGCTCTGTTGCGACTTCCCAGATATCTGCCCTACTCGCAAGTGATGAAAATGGCACTCACCGCCAGCCCCATGTTGGCAGAAGAGGCCTATTCTTTCGGCCTGGTTGCCGAGCTTTGCGAAAAAGGTGAAGCACTTGATACTGCTATTGCCCTCGCCAACAAAATTGCTAAAAATGCACCTCTGGGTCTCATGGCGTCCAAGGAGATCATACGTGAAATGCAGGGTCGCACTGAAGCAGAGTTCTGGGAGTATCAGTCAGCACAACTTGATAAGGTGTTTACTAGTAAAGATGGTATTGAGGGCGCTACAGCATTTGCTGAGAAAAGAGCACCTAGCTGGAAAAACTGTTAGCCGTTGGTCTGTCCGATACCGGTTACCCGCTGATTAACAATCCCGCTTTTTGCAGTAGTGCTTCTGCTGTATCAAGCGGAGTACTTAACCACGCAGATCGCCGTTCAGAACTACCCAGCGCCTGATCGTTTTCAATACCGCTATGCATTTCTGATAAATACCCCATTTGCGCTGGCAGAATGCAGCTACTGCTGCGGGTAGGAAAATTGATAATCCGCAATCTGTTGAACAATATTTTTTGCAGCGTAGCGGTAGAATTATAAGCCCAGAGCAAATGAAAATTGTCCAGCAGGCGCAACTGTTTTCTAAAGCAAGTGTGGTTGCCGGCCCCTTTGGACCTAGTTTAGTATTATAGTTTACCGTCAGTGCGGGCCTAAAGTGATTGAGTTTTATGGTACTCATATAGCGCCGTGTTATCAGCTGATTAGCGTGGAGGCTCTGCTAAATTACCACCCACATTATTGTTGTTAACGTTGTGTAGAAGGCAAATCATGGTAGCCCGACGTCAGCACAGCAGAATACCTGAAGTGCCTATGGGCACATTAACAGCGATGGCTAAAAACTACCTGGTGCTGATTTTAACGACTAGAAATTTTAGAAAACACAAGTTGAATATCAGTTATATTTCGTCAACCCGTTGCGATCACATAAAGGCGTATGAGTGTCTTTCAAACCAACCGCCAACTACAATCTGATTGCAGTGTTACTGTGTACATTCGTGGTATTCAGTACCTTTTATGCACCGCAACCACTACTACCACTATTAAGTGAAAAATTTTCAGTCGATCCAACCTCGACAGCATTATTAATTACCGTCACATTTATTGCGCTATGTATCGCACCACTTTTTTATGGCGCGCTACTACGACACGTCAGCGCCAAGAAATTAATGCTGATATCGATACTGCTGCTCGCCACCACTCAATGGTGGTTTTCTACTGCTATCACCTTTAGTACTCTTATGTTGTCAAGAGTAAGCCAGGCGTTTCTGTATCCGGCATTGTTCACGGCAGCAGTCACCTACTGTAGTCAGGCTGGCCAAAGCGACAAAGTTGCCTCACGAGTTTCGCTATATATTGCTATGACAATCTTGGGTGGCTTGTTCGGGCGACTGGCCAGCGGCTTTATCACCAGCTGGTACCACTGGCCTGCCGTTTTTGAAATTGCCGCTATCGCATTGCTTGCATGCGCAGGAGTTTTACTTACTGTTGAAGCTGACATCCCGAAAGGCAACAACACGAAAAGCAAGGTTATAGTAAAAGACATCATCAACAACCCGATTTTCCTGTCAGGCTATTTTCTAATCTTTACGACGTTTTTTGCATTCTCTGCCACCTTGAATGCACTCCCTTTCCGGCTGGTCGAGCTCGATCCCGACATCAGCCCCGCACGAATTTCACTGGTCTATGCGGGTTATCTGATCGGCATGGTGATCGCCACCAACACCGAACGCCTAGCAAATTACTTTGGCGGCCGGGTTCGCGCGATGTCTGTAGCACTTGCTGTATTCATTTGCGGCCTGGTGTTGCTAAGCATTACCGATACCTGGTGGTTGGTCGCAGTCAGCTTTTTAACTGCCGCAGGTATGTTCCTGATCCATGCCACACTATCAGGTTATTTAACCAGCTTGCAGCCACAGCACGCCAGTGTCATTAACGGGCTTTATATCGCCATTTACTACGCAGCGGGCGCCCTGGGTTCAGTTCTGCCATTATGGCTCTACAAAACCAACGGCTGGATATGGTTTCTGGTCGCCATCACATGGGTCGCAACACTAGGATTTATCAGCCTCAAACGCCTATCATTAGCATCGCAACAACACTTAAAGTAAGCCTCACTGTAGCTCGCTATGAACACTTTAAAAAAATTCGCCACCGCCATTACACTGACCACTGTGTGTGCCTGTAGCGAACAGCCCATCAAACCCTTTATCAGCGATGGCTGCAGCTCATTTCCGGATGGCACATTTACCCAGGGGAAACTCTGGCTACAGTGTTGCACAGCCCATGATCTCAGTTACTGGCAAGGCGGCACTTATACGCAACGCCTTGAGGCCGACAAGCAGCTGCGCCAATGTGTCGCTCAGGTAGGCCAACAAAAAATAGCTGATCTCATGCTGGCAGGCGTCAGAGTTGGTGGCACTCCGTTTCTTCCCACCAGTTTCCGCTGGGGATACGGCTGGCGCTATCCGCGCCCATATAAAGCCCTGACAAAAACAGAAAAAGATCAAATTGCAGAACGGCTGCAGCCTCCAACAAACGCCCCACCTACCGACTAGCCCGCTCTTGCACGCCTATGGGAATCGACTTCCCAAGTGACTCAACCAAATGCTGACTAGTCACTCGTAGATTTTTCTTCCTATGTAACCTATAACCCTGATGTTGATTTTATTTCATACCGCAAGCCGTTTCTGCAGTAAGCCATATAGCTAATCAGGATTTCACAGATGAAGCAAGCCGTCGTTTTATGCCTAGTGTTTATACTTAACGCTTGTAGTAATGGCTCTGAAACCGCTGACACGATCATATCTGAAAACGCTATAGCACTTGCAAACGAAGCCGCTTCTGCAACTCGAATTACCACCGAATGTTCCGCCACAGCGGTCAACCACGGCGCAGGATGGGGTTGGGAGAATGGCTCATCGTGTCGATGGGGTGACTCCACTTTACCTCAGCAAAATGCACGTCCTGAGTGCACAAACGACGCAGTTAACCACGGTAACGGCTGGGGCTGGGACAACGGGGCTTCATGCCGCTGGGGTGACTCAACTCTGACAGCACAAACTGAAACACTTGCATGCACCACCGAAGCGATAAATCAGGGCGGTGGCTGGGGGTGGGAAAACAACAGGTCTTGCAGATGGGACAACGTTGAGCAAGCGACAACAACCAACGCTAGCACCACCAACACAACTACTACCAATACAGCCTCTGCCACTCGCACACCCGGTGCAGACGGAATTTGCTCGGCAAATGCCCTGGATGACGGCAATGGATGGGGCTGGGAATACGGTGCCCCCTGCCAATGGGGAGATATTCGCCCAGGCAGCCAGCAGAGCAGCGCTTATATCCCAGGTCCAATCAATGCCCCAGTGATCGGTTACACCAATGGCAACCCGATCTGCCTGACCGACGCAAGCGATGGCAACCACGACGGCTTTGGCTACGAAAATGATCGCACCTGCGCCGTCGTTGATGGACGTACAGCCACCGCCAACAAGCCATTGCTCGGTAAGCGCTGGTGCCAACCATGGGCAGAAATAAACTATGGTGATTATGTACTACAAAATAATACCTGGAACGACAGCGAGGTTTACTCTGACAATTGGCATCAATGTATTGAGCTTGCCGGATCCCCCGGAAACTACATTGCCAAGTGGGACTACAACTGGTTAGACAGCGATCAGGGAAACGCCCACTCTGTTAAAAGCTACCCGCAAGTTTACTACGGTCGAAAAACACGGAACACGATGTCCGGCACACCGGAGAAACTGGGTCTGCCCGCACCACTGAATAATATCCCTGACTACAAAATTCACTTCAAATATTCAGAGACGGGTAACCCAGAACGCAACGTTGCTCTAGAATCTTTCTTCCACACAAGTTGCGATGCGGAAGAGTGGAACAAACAGTTCGAGCTGATGGTTTGGGTTGGCATACCGGTGACCAAAACACCGGGACCCAAGGTCGCTGATGTAACAATCGATGGTGTTGACTGGGCGGTACATACCAACCCGCAACTGGGCTGGGGATACGTTGCGTTTGTAGCACAACAACCGATGACTGAAGGCTGGCTAGACTGGAGCAAATTTATTGAGTGGACACGATTCACCGGCCCAAGCTACGGTGTTCCACGTATTCAGAACAATACCTGTATGGGCGCTATCGAAATTGGTACTGAAACCTTCTGGGGCGAAGGCACTTTCACATTGCACGATTTCCGCGTCACCCGCCAGTAACTATGCACCATATCGCGGTGCGTTTAGCGAAGATGACTTTGCGTAAAAATCAGGCTGCGATTTGACTACAAACAATACCGCTGTCTTTACACGACAAGGACGCCGGATCAAGATCGATCTGAACAACGACTAAACGCCCATCCGTTACCCATTGTGTTCAAGGAAGTGTGCCAGGCCAAGGTTACTCGCAATAAAATACCAAAGCTACCTACTCTAATTGCGATCTGCACGCCCAACCTTCGAGTATTTCTTGATCAATTTTTGTTGTGCACTGAACGGCTCGTCTGAAGACTTACGCCTTTTATAAACGCCGTTGCTTTGCAACAACCAGCAGAGCTGGTTGTCGGAAAAATAGTTATCCAGTGATTCCTCTACAACCTGCTCACGCAATTGCTCATCAAGAACCGGCACCGCGACTTCAACTCTATGCAGCATATTGCGTGGCATCCAGTCTGCACTGGACAGAAAAACCTGTTGTTCATCCTTAGCGCCGAAAGCATAAATTCTGGAGTGTTCCAAAAACCGTCCAACCACGGAGTAAACCTGTATGTTTTCAGACACCCCTTTAACACCGGGACGCAACGCACAGATACCACGCACCAGCAGCTTTATATCAACCCCGGCATTCGAGGCACGATACAAGGCCTGAATAATGAGCGGTTCATTCAGAGCATTCATGCGCGCTTTAATAGCCGCCGGCTTACCCGCTACCGCCAACGCGGCCTGTTGCTCAATGAGTTCTATAAGACTTGCATGCATCGTAAACGGGGCGTGCAACATCTTTTTCATCTTGGCCATTTGGCCAAGACCCGTCAATTGATTAAATATCTTTTGGACATCGCTGGTAATGCCTTTATTGTAAGTCAGTAGGCTTACGTCGGTATAGGCCAGAGAAGTACCGGTATGGTAGTTGCCGGTAGAGACATGTGCATAACGTGATAAACCACCTTTCTCCCGACGCACGATCAAGATCATTTTCGCATGTGTTTTATAGCCCACCACGCCGTAGACAACCTGCACACCGGCGCGCTGAAGCCGTGTTGCTAAGGCAATGTTCGCTTGTTCATCAAAACGCGCACGAAGCTCAATAACCACCGTAACATCTTTACCCTGATGGGCCGCATCGATCAATGCATCAGCATAGGCATAGGCAGAGTCTGCACCGGTACGATAAAGCGTTTGCTTGATCGCTAATACTTTTGTGTCGCGTGCGGCGGCCCTTAACAAAGCCACGATCGCATCACTGGACTGATACGGGTAATGCAATAAAACATCACGCTTGCGAATCTCTGAAAAAATAGTTTCGAAAGATCGAGAGATCAGGGCATTCACCGGTTTATGTACCGGGTATTTAAGCTCTGCCCGATCAATCAGCTGTGGCAGTTTTTGCAATCGATTCAGGTTCACTGGACCATGACAAATGTACAGGTCAGTCTGGCTTAGCTTAAATTGCTGCAATAGAAAGTCGACTATTGTTTCAGGGCAATCATCCCCTACTTCAAGCCGCACTGCTTGACCATAGTCACGAGCATTGAGACCATCCTGAAGCGCCAGACGTAAATCAGCGACATCTTCATCTGCAAGGTACAAATCACTGTTACGGGTCACACGAAATTGATAAACACCCAGGGTTTGCAAACCGGGAAACAGCCTTGGCATGTTGTGTTGAATCATGGTGGACAGCAATACAAATTGCTTGCGCCCGCCGGATAATTCATCAGGCACGGGTATAATTCGCGGCAATGAGCGCGGTGCCCGTACCACCGCCATACTGGTATCGCGCCCGAATGCATCCTTGCCCTTCAAGCTGACAATAAAGTTAAGGCTTTTATTAGTCAGTTGCGGAAACGGATGCGCCGGGTCAAGACCCAATGGACTAAGCACCGGTAGCAGCTCGTCATCAAAAAAGTCCAATGCCCAGGCGTTGATTTTTTTTGACCATTGCTCAGCTGGAGGGAAACTAATTCCGCTTGCATCAAGCGCGGGTAATAATTCGTTGTTCAGCACTTTGTATTGTTGATGCACCATACGGTGTGCCTTAGCACTGATTCGATATAACTGTTCGTCAGGCTTAAGCCGATCCGGGCCACTTCCTAACGCACCGGATTTCGATTGCTTCTGCAGGCCGGCTACCCGAACTTCAAAAAACTCATCCAGGTTGCTGCTGCAGATACACAGGTAGAACAAACGTTCCAGCAACGGTATTTTACGTTCGCGTGCTAACGCCAGCACACGACGATTGAACTCAAGAAAACTTAGCTCGCGATTGATATAAAGCTTGGCTGATTTTAAATCGGGGCTGCGCTTCTTTTTCTTTTTTCGCGGCGACAACAGATTAAAATTCGCCGTAGAGTCAGCGCTGATTGGAGAGTCCGCAGCAAAAGCCGCAGCGATCAACTCACTGCTGCTAGCTGCTGTGTACGGCACCACTTTCTTTTCCGGCAGCTCTGATGATTGTGCCACTTTTTTAGACACTGTCATTGGGACGGATCAGCCCTGGTTGAAGCTGGCCTGGCTAAAGCATCGATACCGTATTGCTCTTGTACTTGTCTGGTGTAACTAATTAGCTGCGGGAAAAAATAATCAAAAATTTCTTTCAGCTGATCACTGTTTTCCCACAACACCGGTGCTGCTGTCGCCAATGGGGCCAGACTTTTTCGGCGCTGTGAAATTCGTTGCAGGGTTAAATCAATATGGGTTTTGTGCACATTGCTTTGCAGGATCTTTTCACTCTTCAGAAAAGGTGTGAAACGTTGCAGAGAAGCGGGCAGAATTGAATGGCGGGCTTGCAGTGATTGATCAACCAGATCACTGTAGCTTTGCAAGGAAACATCACTATAAGACGCCCAATCAAGCGCCAGGTAATGATCGTATGCAACATCGGTAACAATACCCGCATAGCGCCGGTAGGGCTTGTTAAACAATTCCCGAGCCTGCAAATTTAACGGATGTTTATCAGTGTACGAATCAATCGCGCGGTGCACACGGATTCCGCGCTCAACAGATTCTGGAAAGTGGTCCAGATCTGATCCGCGTACAAAGTCGCCACACAGCTGGCCGACGATAGTATCGGGGTCGCTATTGGCAAGGTAGACATGTGCTAGAAAGTTCACCTGTGTATGATAGAACAGAGAACCGTCGCGCGTACTGTTTGCACGCAAATTTTGATGAAAACCATGAATCCAGAACAGAAAGACAGATACAGCCGCCACACCAACTTAAGTGAAATCGGCGAACAGGGTCAACAGCGACTGCTAGACAGCACCGCACTCATGGTAGGCCTGGGCGGTCTGGGCAGTCCCGCCGCCATGTATCTGGCTGCTGCGGGAGTTGGCAGACTGATTTTTGCAGACTTCGATGTTGTTGAAGTGTCGAACCTGCAACGGCAGATCGCACACACCACAGACCGCACCGGAGAACTTAAATCGCACTCCGCCCGCACCACCTGCCTGGCGATAAACCCTGACATTCAGATAGACACCATCGATGAAGTGCTGGATGCAGAATCCCTTGAAGAAACTGTGCCCCAATGCGATGTGGTATTGGAAGGCAGCGATAACTTCCCCACTCGTTTCGCCGTCAATGAAGCCTGTGTCAAACATGGAGTGCCACTGGTGTCTGGTGCGGCAATCAGATTCGACGGACAAGTATCTGTATTTGCAGGTCACAAGGAAAACGTGCCCTGCTACCGCTGCTTGTATTCCGAAGGTTCAGATACTGCAGAAACCTGTGCGCAAACCGGTGTGTTATCGCCAGTGGTTGGCATGATCGGCACTGTACAGGCGGCAGAGGCTATCAAGGTACTGGCAAACTTCGGTCGCACGCTTGAAGGCAGGCTGCTGCTGCTAGACGGTTTATCAATGGAGTGGCGAGAAATTAATTTGCGTAAAAGTCCCCACTGCCCTGTGTGCAATCAGAAAGCAGAATCAACCTGATCTCTACCTTACAGCTTCAATTGAAGTTTGTTTTAAGTCGTATCTGTTTATGTTTTTAACAACTCTTTGGTACTGCCTTGCGCATCACCGCATCGAATGATGCGTGTGCTTGGGCTTGTCGAAAATGCTTGAAATTTACCCAGTATCCTTCTGCAGTCCTTTATCACATAGGCTGGGCGAGTTGGACTAAACCCCATCGGGTTACCACCCGTGAAACGATGAAAATACCAATAAAGGAACTGCCAATCGCATGCGCTGTTGCTGATACAAATAGAAACCACCACTGACGATTCTCCTTTTGAGCCAGTCGCGACAATTCTCTAGAACAACCCGGGCATCAAGAAATACAATCCCATCCTGAGAGCATCCGCTGACCGCTAACGCATCTGCCAGAAAGGAGTCTGAAACCGACCTCAGCTCGCCATAATTGTGAGCTCCCGACGGGGTCTAACGACCACTGCACACTGTCGAATAAACCCTCTGCATCGCCGCGTCGGCCTCTACGTCGCCCATAACGCAGGGCTCTGGCACTCCCCCTGACCGGAAGACTAAGCGGCTTTCGGGATGAGACAGAAACCCACAAGACCGGACAGCATCGCCCCATACACTCACATGCGTTCACGCCACGGAAAAGAGCAACAAGTTGCCATATACCGCACAGCGAGTTGACGGTTCCTGTCTACCGCGGGTTTAGCGTGATTCCAAAGAATGCCCCATTCGGTTTCTAGTGGACAACCTCAGAATCGGCCCCACCCGCATCTGATCGAAAAATTGCTTCGACATCTTTACGATCGAACACATTTTTCGAATTACAGAACTCACAAATAATTTCAATCTTGCCTTCCTGTTCAAGGATATCAACAGCCTCTGCATGGCCAAGGCCCTCTATTAGTGCCGCAGTTCTTTCGCGAGAGCAGCCGCAAGCAAAGCGCAATGGCTCGGAGTCGAACAAAAGCACCTCATCCTCACTGAAGACCTTACTTAACAATTCTGCAACGTCGGTGTTGTAGAGCTCATCGCTGGTAATGGTGTTAGCCATTATGGATATGCGCTGCCAGTCATCTGCTTTTACTTCAGCAATGGTATTTTTGTCATCAGGGAGTTGCTGCAACAGCATTCCAGCGGCTTGCCCACCATCGCAGTGCAGCCACAACTGAGTAGGCAATTGCTCGGAGTTATGGAAATAGCTGCCCAGCGCGTCTTGCAGCTTTTCACCAACCGCTTCAACAACGCCCTGATAAACTTCGCCTTGCTTACCACTCTCTATCTGAATGGTAAGGGTTGCATCACCAAAGATTTCACTTAAGGGGGATTCTGGTGGCTCGGTTTTCCACTGGGCAAGACCTCGCTGACCACCATCGGCACTCGCCTGTACCACCAGTAAGGTGACGGGCCCGGTACCACGCGCCTGCAGAGTCATTTTTCCGCTAAACTTTATGGTCGATGCCAACAGCGGCATAGCAGCCATCGCATGCCCCAGCACTTGTCGAACCTTGTCCGGGTATTCTGCCCGGCGCAGCGTTTCCTTCCAGGTCTCGTCCAGGCGCACCAAAACACCTCGAACGTTGGCTTTTTCCAACACAAAACGGTATCTGCTATCTTTATCAGGCATAAATAAATATTACGTTAAGAGAAATGACGATTTGAGAATCCTACATTATACGCTGCTTATCGTGTGCAGCTTTGCAGCGTCGCTGTTTCTGGCCTGGAAACTCATGCAGCCGTTTGACTATGGCTACAGTTTTTTCTACAAACAGCTGGATATTCCCAGCCATATCCAGAAATTCGCGCCCCTGAATCGCCAAGGCAAAACCGGCTTTGAAAACACCAGCGCTGAAAAGCACCATCAGCTCTTTGGCGAAATCTGCACGGCTATCAATAGCGGTGGCGACGGCTTGCGTCAACTTAGTTATAAGGCCAGTGAGAACGCAGCGCCACAAATACTATTAACCGATGCAGAAGCAGTGCATTTGGAAGATGTTTCCCATTTGATTGACGTGATGATGCCAGTTGGCTGGGGGGCTTTAGGCTTGCTGATTTTGCTGATCGTTATTGCCCGTATAGCAAAGTACCCGCTGCCAACTCTGGGCTACTCCGTCATGACGCTCATTGTCATCGCACTTCTACTGATGATTACGACGGTTATTATTGGCCCGCATGAAATTTTCAAAAGCCTGCATGAAATGGTTTTTCCAGATGACCATCAGTGGTTTTTCTACTACCAGGACTCACTCATGACCACCCTGATGAAAGCACCGGACATTTTTTTCGCGATCTCTGTTGTATGGGCAATTTTATCCGCGCTCATCTACCTTGCATTAGCGGCTGTCATGAAGGTGCTTAGCCCAAAACCTGCCCGGCACTATCCATCATAATCTGGCACTGCGCTTAACGGATGGCACTAGCCGATAGTGACTGAGGCATTACGCCGTCGGCACTGACGGGTGATGCAGTTCAATCCAGCCATAAGCAGTAGCAATTTTGACTACTGCAGCCAACACAATCGCTTGTCACTTTGCAGGCGATCTTTGGTCAACCCAACAAACACGGTGATTTAGCTCACAGTATCAACACGGATTACGCTGATCTGATCCAATGCCATACCCACTGCCACCACGTGGCGCAATAATTGAACATCCCTGTTATCAAGCTGAATGTGGACAACCACTCTTCATGAATACCCGGGATAACCCTATTTCACCAATTGACTTAGCCAGTGTGAACCTGACGATCGCTGACATTGCGCCAGCCGCAGGACTGTCAGATCAATACGATGATGCAATTTTTGCGTTATGCGCCACTGATTTTGCTATCGATGGACTCACCAACAGCCTGGAAAGGTTCTGCCACCAACTGCGTCAGGCAACCGATGCAGACACCGTATACGTGTGCGATCGGGCAACGATGCGTATACGTGCAACGACATCAGGTGCGGGTGATGTAAACAACGCCGATACCTGCGACATTCATGCAGCGTTAACAAACATGATCAGTGATCTGGAAAACTGCACCAGGCCCATGCAATTGCCTGAAATTCGTGTTTTCCCCGATGACAAAAAGATGACTTTCAGCGCCATGCCGTTAGGGCCGAACCTTGACCGGCTAGTGATCATTGTCGATGCCGATGCGTCGCTCTATAATTTTAATCAATATTACGCCGACGCCGTCAACGCGCTTTACCGTTGCCACACAGCATCACCCGAACAATACTTTTCACACAGTTCAAGACAACTTCAAAAGTTTGTCTTCGATGACCTGAACCACCTTTACGGCATCAGTAGTGAGCGCATCAGCGAGCGCAGATTCGAACTATTTTCCGAAGACTTGTGTTACCTGGACGTCCAATTTGAGAAAATACTAGAGCTCCAGAGTAGCGGCCAGAAATCGGTTTGGGGATGGGAGGTGATCGCCAACCGCCCGAACACCGATCAATTCCCCAAGGACCTGTTTGTGGCAGCCGAAGAGTGGACCGAAGAATTCCGCACCGCGCTGGATCTAGCCTTACTAAAAAAGGCAGCATTTCGTTATAAAGAAGTCTGCGAAGCAGAAAATCTGTTACACATTGATGACATCAAACCGTTGTGTCTTAGCGTCTACCCGCAAACACTGCTACAACCGGAATACATTGCCGAATTACGCGATTTGACCGAAAAGGTAGTCACGCACGGCGCACGAATTGTTTTCGAGCTTTCGGAAAAAATATCACTATCAAACGACAATGTGATCGAGCGTCAATCAGAACTCAACGAGTTTGCCAAACAATTACAAGCACTGCGCAATGAGTTCGATATCAGAATCGCATTAGATGAATTCGGCGCTGGTAACTCTTCATTGTCGAGGCTCATTTGCCTGCAGCCTGACATCATAAAAATGGACAAATCGATGCTCACCAACAAAGGTGAGAACGTCCTGGAGCTACTTGAACGGTTTTCAGAAGCCGGCGCATCCCGCCAGTCAGCGCCGCTTGAAGTGATTCTTGAAACTGAAGACGCTGTGAATGAGTTTGAGCCACAGGCATCTCCCCGTCCCACTCGGAAATTCCATTCCAGTTTAGAATCAGATGAGGCGTTCGCCGAAGCTTGACCCATAATTTATCTGCGGTAATCTAGTCGACAGCAACCCACGGGAACAATGCCTGCAGCTGCGCGCCATCAAGGGAGCGCAGTTTTTGTATGTTACGCTGCGGAATCTCCAGAGTGTCCCCTGAATCAGCAGCCTCTGCCACGGACTCGACCCTCAGCAACTGAACAATGGGAAACGGCGCTCGATTGGTGTAGTTGCTGGCATCGTCTTTGTCATCGCCGGCAAATAAGTACTGCGGATGGAAGCTGGCCAATTGCAAATATTCATCAACTTCCTGATTACCCATTTGCTTTTCTACATAGCCAACAAAATCATTGAAATCGAGAAAATCCTCGAAACCGCCATCAGCCACTAACAACGTGGTTTCGATGTCTTCAGATTCCAGTAGCTGTTCAATTTCACGTTCCAGATTTTGCAAAAAACAATCTTCGACTGTGAGCGGCTCCGGGTCCTTTAGCTGATCTTTGCTTAGCCGACTGACGGCTATTCGCACCTTATTATCTGCGATGGGTGTCTGGGCAAATGGACACAGGGACAAGCCAATAACGCAGTCCTGCAACCACTTTTCAACTAATTTGGTGACTTCTTGCAAAGGTTCTTTCCGATTGATTTATTGGGGAGGCGACACAGGTAAGACCAGTGTGCTGGTATGTGCTGCATAGCGCCGGTGAAAGGTTGTCAGACCGACTCCTGCAAGCTGGCCTGCAGCGTCACAGGCATCAGCCACGCTGTGTCCGGCCAACATGATACTGTGATTTCTGATTATGCTATCTTTCTATACAGATTATATTACTAAAGAAAGCCCTGAGCACATAATCACATGATAAAAGCACTGCAAATGATTCCAGAGAAGTGCACCAGCTGCCTGCTTTGCGAGATGGCCTGCTCACTGGAAAACGAAGGCCTGTTTAATCCTGCAAAATCTCGAATCAAAGTGTTCGAATTCGAGCACGGCAAAACCTCGGTGCCTTACACCTGTACGCAGTGTGAAGAAGCCTGGTGCTTACACGCCTGCCCGACCAACGCGATTGTGATCAATGCAGCAACAGGCGCTAAAGAAGTCATCGACGACAAATGCGTTGGCTGCAAAGTATGCACCATGGCCTGCCCGTACGGCACGATTAACTACAACACCGCGACGGGAAAGGTGATCAAGTGTGATTTGTGCGGCGGCGACCCGCAATGTGTTGAAGCCTGCCCCACTGGCGCTATTGTTTATCAGGAGACCGCACAATGACCTGGCAAAGACAGATACTGCGAGTCGACCTCACCACCGGCACCTGCACACCGGAACCTCTCAACATGGAGTGGGCACAAAGCTACCTGGGTGAACGCGGCCTGGCAACTAAATACTTGTGGGAAGGCATGGATCCGCGCTCTGACGCCATGAGCCCGCAGAACCAACTGATATTCGCCACCGGCCCACTGACCGGCACTATGTCATCGACCAGTGGCCGGTTTGCGGTTGTCACCAAAGGCCCACTGACCAACGCGATTGCGTGCTCTAATTCGGGCGGCAAATTTGGTGCAGCACTTAAATTTGCCGGCTACGACTTACTGATACTGGAAGGACGATCAGCAACACCGGTTTACCTGCACATTGTCGACGATGAAGTCACCCTGCTGCCGGCAGATCATCTGTGGGGCAAAAGTGTATGGGAGACAGATGCCGCCATTCATGAAAAACATCAGGATCCGCAGTTAAAGATCGCCGCGATCGGTGTGGCTGGTGAACAAGGTGTCAGGTATGCATGCATCGTCAATGACCTGCATCGCGCTGCCGGGCGCAGTGGTGTAGGCGCGGTGATGGGATCCAAGAACTTGAAAGCGATTGCCGTGCACGGGACCAAGGGTGTGAGCGTAGATGATATGCCACGCTTTATGGAGGTGGTCAAACGCACCTGGAAAAAACTAGAGCAAGACGACGGTCGTAAGGAACTGACTGAGCTTGGCACCAACGCCATGATCGACACAATGCAGGCCTTCGGCGGTCTGCCCACACGTAATTTTCAGGAAGTGCAATTTGAGGGCACTGATAAAATTAATCCTGAAGCGATGGAGACACCTAATAAAAACGGCCACACCAACCTGATCAGTAACAAAGCATGCTTTGGCTGCACCATTGCGTGCGGCCGCGTTGCACATATCGACCAAAAGCACTTCACCATCGTTAACCGAAAAGAATACTGGCACGCCTCAGGCGGCCTTGAATACGAAACAGCTTTTGCCTTTGGCCCGGCCTGTGGCATAGACGACATAGACGCACTCACGTTTGCTGCCTACCTGATGAACGAACACGGCATGGACCCCATATCATTTGGCGTAACGCTGGCCGCCGCGATGGAGCTGTTCGAACTCGGCATCATCACCAAGGCAGACACAGATGGCGTGCCGTTAAATTTCGGCAACGCAGAGGCGCTGACCATCATGGCAGAGAAAACAGGAAAGTTTGAAGGCTTTGGTCAAATACTGGGCTTAGGCTCAAAACGTATGTGTGAAAAATACGGCCACCCGGAACTTTCAATGGCCGTTAAGGGCCAGGAGTTCGCCGGCTACGACTCACGTGCACTACCCGGCATGGGACTTGGCTATGCCACCAGCAACCGCGGCGCATGCCATTTAAAGCACGATGTGTTTAGTGAAGACATGAAAGATCAAACTGCCGCCGGCAAAGCAGAACCCTGTAAAACATCACAGGATGCCATTGCCAGCATTGACTCTACCGGTCTGTGCCTGTTTACCTCTGGCGCATGGGACATGGCTGACTACGCTGAGCAAATAGATGCCGCCTGCGAAGGTAGCTGGACAAAAGAGACACTTGAGCATGTCGGTGAAAGGATCTGGAACCTTGAAAGGCAATTCAATTTGTCTGCAGGACTAAGCAAAGCAGACGACACACTCCCACCCCGCTTGCTTAATGATCCGGTACCGACTGGCACAGCCAGGGGACGTGTTTGCGAGCTAGACACCATGCTGAGTGAATACTACATGCTACGCGGCTGGGACGATCAAGGCGTCCCCACACAAGAAACTCTAGCCCGCCTTGATCTGCAGTAAAACACTGAGTCGATGCAGATAACCGTTAAAACCACCGGCCTTCTGGGAAAATTTTTACCAGAAGGTAGTTCGCGAAACAAAGGCGTGGTTGAGATCCCAGACCAAAGCACTGTTCGTGATTTATTAAATCAACTAAACATACCGGACAACGGACGATGTTACGTGACGTTTAACAATACATTGCTCCAGACGCACGAGATCGACACAACACTGATTACCAAGGACGATGCCATCACTCTGATGGCCCCGATAACTGCTGGCTAAAACTTCACTAAGCCACTCTATACGTGCAAAAAACTATGCCCACGTCATCAGAAATACAACCACAAACAATCGGTCTGTTAAATCCCGGTGCCATGGGTTCAACCCTTGGGGCCGCTTTAAGGGCAGGATCACATCGGGTGGTGTGGGCTGGCTCAGGCCGTAGCGAAGAAACACATGCACGCGCAAAACAAAGTGACCTGGAGGATGTCAGCACCGTTGAATCGTTGGTCAATACTAGCGATGTCATTTTCAGCATCTGCCCGCCACATGCTGCAATTGCAACGGCTACCGCTGTGGCGAATGAATCATTCAAAGGCATCTATGTAGACGCCAATGCTATTTCCACCAACACCACCAACACCATTAAAGATATTATTGAGACAGGCGGTGGCAACTTTGTAGACGGCGGGATTGTGGGTCCGCCTGCGGTAAAGGCTGGTAGCACCCGGCTTTATTTATCAGGTACTAACTCCAACCTGATAGTCCCTTTACTAAAAGACGGCTTGCTGCCCGCCATAGTGATTAGCGAAAAAGCCGGAGATGCATCTGCACTAAAAATGGCCTACGCAGCCTATACCAAAGGACACAGTGCATTGCTGTTGTTATCAAGAGCACTTGCACGTGCTAACGGAATTGAACAACACCTGCTAGATGAATGGGCGCTGTCACAAAATCACTTGGATCAACTTTGTCAGACAGAATGCGTAGTTGCCGCAAAAAAGGCCTGGCGCTTTAACGGTGAAATGCGAGAGATCGCAAGCACCATGGGCAGCGCCGGACTACCTCCCGAATTTCATCACGGTGCGGCAGCATTATATGATCAATTAGCGGTTTTTCGCGACGCCGCTGGCCGCCCGACAATTGATCAAGTGTTGGAACAATTAGTCACTGGTAGCCCTGAACGTTCCTGATACAGTGACATTTGACCTGCCGAAATTACCAGGTAAGACTAACAACGCTAAGAAAAAAGCACTACCGCCTCCACTGCTAATGCCAAGGGCATCTTGCGACACTTCTTTATACGAAACGCCGGAGTGTTAGCGCAGGTAAACTTGCGCATCGACATGAATCACTTACTTTTAAGTTCGAGTCCGAATAACGTCAGCGAGTTAATTTTCAGAGATTAAATATGACGACTTGCTACCAGTCTTACATCATCTGTTCGACCCCAAGAAGTGGCAGCACTTTGCTGTGCAAATTGTTGGCGGCCACTGGCAAGTCCGGCAAACCAGACTCCCATTTTCATAGCCCTTCTGTTGATGACTGGATTCACTACTACAACGTATCACCAGGTAATCTGTCGACTGAACAAGATTTACTCGCGGCTATTTTCCAGGCAGCTCGTCATCGGGGCGACGGTGGCACCGGAATGTTCGGGCTTCGAATTCAACGACAAAGCTTTGATTACTTTATCCAAAAGCTTCGTGTACTTTATCCCGGCCATTCAAGTGATCATGCACGTATTCAGGAGGCTTTCGGAAAAACGTTATTTATTCACCTTACCCGGCACAACAAACTCCAACAGGCCATTTCGTATGTAAAAGCAACACAAACCGGGCTTTGGCACAGAGCACCGAACGGGACCGACTTGGAGAGACTCTCAGCACCACAAGCACCGTTTTACGATGCTGAGGCAATAGCCGCTCGACTGACAGAATTTACCGATATGGATGCGCAGTGGAACTCCTGGTTCATGAAAGAGAACTTAGCGCCACTACGCATCAGCTATGAGCGGCTAGCGTCAGATCCAATCGCATCACTTGCCGACATACTTGGTCACCTGGGGTTAGATCAAAAACATTCTCACCACATTTCCTTGCCAGTTTCCAAGTTGGCCGATACCACTAACGAAAACTGGGAGATCCGTTTCAATAGTTGAATGCACGCCCTACATAAATAGTTTTAAAAGCTCAGCTTCGCCTTAATTTACGATCGCCATGACGGTCTGCATCGTCAGCCCACGGAGGTAACTGTGAACACCCGCAACGGAAACTCCTGAAACGACACACACGCAATACTGGTAACAGTCACCCACCAGAAGCTACCCTCGAGGCTTCTCGATCTGCCAAATCAAATGCGCTTCAACGGTCGGCCACTCATGTGCAATAATCGAATACACCGCCGTATCCCTGATCGTACCGTTGGCCATAATCATATGAGAACGCAGGACACCATCAAACTTTGCCCCTAACCGCTCAATGGCTCGCCTGCTTTGAGTGTTAACAAAGTGCGTTCGAAATTCCACCGCGATACAATCAAGCTTTGCAAACGCATGGCGTAACAGCAACAACTTACATTCGGTATTAATCGGAGATTTTTGTACCGACTGCCGATACCAGGTAGAACCAATTTCTAATCGCCGGTTGACCGCATCAATATTCATATATGTGGTCATACCGACTGCCTTGCCATTACTCTTATCAAGGATAGCAAATGGCAGCATTGAACCCGCTTCACGTAACGATAGGCGCCGCTCTATCTCCGCCCCCACGTCTTTTGCGGCCGGAACTGCGGTATACCACAAACGATGCAAATCACCATCTGCTGCAGCTTCACGCAAATCATTTTCATGATCTATGCTAAGCGGCTCTACACGCACATAATCCCCTTCAACCGAAAAACTGTCAGGCCATTTTGTCATCGTAATTACCCGCTAAAATCAAAGTGTTTGAAAATGATCTAGCCAACCGAACGTGATTGACTAACCCCCAATTGTTGACGTCCACCTTATTGTAACAACCAGCATCCGGCAACCTGAGCTGAGATGTCAAGGGAACCTTGTTTTCCAGTGTTTGTTCCAGAATAGATCACTACGGTTACGGCATGCGCGGGAACCAGAGCACTTGCGCCGCAAACCAGCCTGAACAAATTCACGGGAAACCCGGCGCTTCAGCAATGCTTAAAGCAGACACACGCTTCGTATCAATGTCATGACGACGGTGAGTTAATTTTTTGCGCATCTTGCCCAGAGCTAGTCTTTGAAACAGAAATACAGATACAAGTTTCAGGTATTCGACAACGCCCCCCCCCCATTTGAGCGCCGCAGACTTACCCGCAACAAAGTGAGTGAACACCCAAACGATTGACTACCTCTTACCAATCCCTAAAATGCATCTATACCGGCAACAAGCGGATAATCATGTCATCAGAAAAAATCAACGAAATTCGAATACAAATTTCAGCGCTACGTGAGCAGCTCGTTACACTACAAAAAATAGCCCCTGCCAAAAAAGTGCAAAACTATTCATTCAAGACAAACACAGGCGAAATCAGCCTATCAGAATTATTTGATGACAAAAATTCCCTTTTTGTTATCCACAACATGGGCATCAGCTGCCCTTACTGCACGCTTTGGGCTGATGGTTTTAACGGCGTAGCAGATCACTTGAAAAACAGGGCCTCTGTGGTAATCAGTTCGCCCGACTCAGCTGACGCGCAGGAATCTTTCAGATCCAGTCGCCAGTGGAATTTTCAAATGGTCTCTTGCGCAGGCAACACTTTCACAGAAGACATGGGCTACAAGACCGATGCAGGCTACCAGCCCGGAGTTTCAGTATTCAAGCGCGACGGCGACAGCATTTGCCGTGTCTCTGATACACCATTTGGCCCGGGAGACGATTTTTGCGCCGTGTGGCATCTACTGGATATGCTGCCAGAGGGTGCTGAGGGCTGGCAGCCCCGTGATCAATACACCTGACACCCATAAACCCATCATCGGACGATACTGCGTCAGGCATGCACCCTTCAGAGGGCGGCGGACAAGGACTAAAGCGTATCGCCGAATACTGTCGTGCTTTCAGGCTTGGCGCCCGTGGGTAGCCATTTGAGTATTTTCTCATCTGGCGCGACAGCTTTTACTTCGTCATCTGAGTCACGATCAACGACCAGGTTTTCAAAATCAAACATACGCCTGTCGGCAAGTTGCGACGGCTTGACGTTGGTGATCGCTGTAAAGATCGACTCAACCCGACCGGGAAACTCTTTATCCCATTCTTGCAGCATCTGCTTAGTGAGTTGACGCTGCAGATTCGGCTGAGTGCCGCACAAATCACAAGGAATAATGGGATACTGTTTCTGCAAGGCGTACGCTCTGATATCTTTTTCTTTGCAATAAGCCAGCGGACGAATAACCACATTTTTCTTATCGTTACTTAACAGCTTAGGGGGCATTGCCTGCAGGCTGCCGCCATGAAACATATTTAAAAACAACGTTTCAATGATGTCGTCCCGATGATGTCCCAATGCTATTTTATTGTAACCATGCTCTTCTGCGAATCCGTACAACGTGCCACGCCGCAGCCTTGAACACAGACCACAAGTTGTCTTACCTTCGGGAATCACTCGCTTTACTACCGAATAGGTATCGCGCTCTATGACGTGGTAGTCCACCCCTAGTGACTGCAGATATTCTGGCAGAATGTGCTCCGGATAATTCGGCTGCTTTTGATCCAGATTAACCGCTGTGAGAGCGAAATCGATCGGCGCGCTGCGCTGCAGACTCACCAGCATATCCAGCATGGTGTACGAATCTTTTCCACCCGATAAACACACCATGATGCGATCGCCCGCTTCGATCATGTTGTAATCGACAATGGCTTCCGCAGTATTGCGCCTGAGGCGCTTACCGAGCTTGTTAAAATCGTATTTTGGCTTGGGCTTTGGCATGACTTTCGGTCAGAGCACTTAATTAGAGAACAGACCCGAATTCTAGTGGAACAGCCACCACGGCGTCAGGAAATCTTACACTTTCGCAGACTAATCGGCCAAATAGTGCTCCAGATTAGTACAGCACTTTAGCCCGCCTCTTAATTGGCAGGGTCAGCTGTCGCCGTTTGATCAGAGGGTGCAACAACAAATTCATCGCCGTTCAAGCGGGACGCCTGGCTGCCACAGGCTAAAAATTCGTTGAGCGAGCTTGACGAAAATGAACGAAAGCAAGCGTAAAGGTATCGTGCACAATCGGCGTTTCCGCAGCGAACGATACCATCATTATAGGCGTTAGCTACTTCCGGATTAATCTCTGCGGTATGCGCTGACCCGGCAATCAAAAGCGCAAAAAAGAATACAATTTTGTTCATCACTAAAAAACTCCTTCCAGCCTGGTTTGCTCATCGCGCGCAAAATCCTGAGCGCACTGCACACAGCTACGTCAAAACTTCAGTCAACAGCCTAAAACAACCGCCAATACAAGTTTTGTACTATCTGTCCACAACCGATGAAAGAGGTCCACCAATCAAACAATAGAAGCTTGCTATCCAGCAAGCTCCATAATCCTAGAAGATTCGAGAAAATTTTCTGTGACATTGAGCAAATTGATCTGTCTCAAGTGTAAATTCGACGGATATCCGGGCAATGTCGGAACAAGGGCGGTTTGATTAAGGCCTGACACCGACTCCAAACAACCTGGAACCCTGCCGATAGCCCAGCCAGCGCCTGGCAAATGCCCCAGCCGTATTTCGGTCTTTCCCCTATAATTTAACGACAACCCGGCACGGCACGGCCCGGCCCGAACGACAGTGCGTACCTCAGATTCAAAACAAGACGATTTCCAACAGTGACCAAACTGACAGACCGAACTGAAACCCACGCAAACGAAAATCCGCATGTTTCCTTGTGGGCGGCAAAGATCCCCTACCTGGGTAAAATCGCCGTTCATCATTGGTTTGTGATTGATCAGCAGGGACAAGCGACCCGCTGGGAAGTGTGGCAAAGCACCAACGCAGGCCCTGAATGTTGGGGACACTTACACCGCGATCTCATGCCACCATGCGCATGGCCTCACAAAGATACTCCACAACTACACCACCAATGGCACGGCGAGGAAGCTCGCAGACTAGCACAACGAATTGGATCGTCTCCGCAACAGTATCCCTGGTGCAATCAATACCGATACTGGCCGGGACCGAACAGCAATACTTATGTGCAGTGGATATTACTAGAAGACTACAAGCTGGGATGGCGGGCAGCCGGCAGAGGTTACTGCCGATTTGCCTAAAGCACTAAGCTTACTTCGGGTCCCGGGAGTTGCTCTACTACCTCCCTGTCTAGGCTCGGATGTTGACCCTTTTGCATCAACCAAACTTCGCTTTTTACTCTGACTACATCGTTAAAAACTTATTTCACTGCCCACGGCACCATTCCTTCTATCTCTCAAAAGGCAATGTAAAGATGAATTTCAACAGCCACAACTGCCTTCAAGACAGAGAAAATTATCGGGAACCTAAACCAGACTAACGCATCAAGCCGCGCGCGGTAACTGATAGGCTAGTTGTTCGCACCGATCAGCCTCTGCCGGCCTTCCTAACAAATAGCCCTGCCCGTAGTGGCAGCCCACCAGGTGCAATAATTTTAGTTGCTCTTCAGTCTCTATACCTTCTCCGACCATCGACAACTCAAGATGTGCAGCTATATCCGCAATCGCAAACAGCAAGTTTCTGGCGCGTTTGCAATTAGGCGCCTGAGCAACAAATGAGCGATCAATCTTCACCCCCGAAACCGGAAAGTCTTGCAGATGTGTCAGCGATGAATAGCCTGTGCCGAAATCATCCAGAAGCAGCTTTACGCCCATGTCTGTCAGCTCGGTCAAGATGGCTCTTGCTTCTTCGGAGTTATCAATTAAGGCGGTTTCTGTAAGCTCAAGATGTAACATCTCGGGATTTAATCCACGACTATCAATACTTTCTCTAACAAAGCGCGGCAAGTCAGGGTGTATTGAGGGACCACAGATATTCACGTGCACCGTGTAGTCTTTACCCATTGATTGCCATTGGGCCAGTTGATCAAGCGCCAGCTCTAACATCAAGCAGTCCAACTTGCGCAAGAGACCTGCTTTCTGGGCCAGATCTATAAAAATTTCAGGGCTGATAAACCCCTTTTCCGAATGCTGCCAACGCGCCAGTACTTCGAAGCTGACTAACTCATGAGTATTTATGCTTATAACCGGCTGATAAAAAGCCTTAAGTAAACGACCGTCAATCGCCTTTTCAAGGTCATCAATCAATTGTTGATCTTGTTCCTTTTTAATTTTTAGGTCAGCAGAGTACCAACATATTTGCCCGGGCTTGTCAGTCCTGCCGTCATACATAGCCAGGTCAGCGCAACTAATAAGCTCATCCACACCCATGTTGCCATCGGTCATGACTACGCCAGTGCTCACCATGGTGCTTAGCTCAGCGCCGTTGCGCAATACCGGGGTTGTTATGACGTCATTAATCTCGATGACACGTTTTTTTAGCAAGGACGAATTTGCTGCCTTAACAATAGCGACAAATTCATTGCCACCGATCCTGCCGGGCAACCCGTCTGCCTGCAGCGCATCACTAAGTCGGCGCCCAGTAACCTGCAATAAAGCGTCACCGGCATCATGCCCAAAATAATCATTGATCACCTTAAATCGATCAAGATCCATCACCAAAAGAGCGGTGACACTGTCGCTATTTTTCTCAAGCCACTTCGACCCCATCGACCAGAATCCACGACGATTTGCAATTCCCGTCAGCTCATCGGTATTGGCGTGCTTATCAAAGGTGTCCCTTGCTTCGATAACATTTAGTAGCTTGAGGTTCTGTTGCTCCATACCCTTGATCTGCATTTCGCGAAAGCGATGCAAGATTACTATCTCGGGCGTTGTATCGTAAGGTGGAAAATCAGCAAGGCTAAACCCGCTGGCATCCAGCGAGTCAGCCGCAGTGACCAGTAAGGTTCCCAAAAATAAAATAGCCCCAGGGTTATTAGCAATCAGTTGACCCCGTAAAACGGTGTCGGTACCAACCATGCTCACAAAAAATATTCGATCCCCGGCGGTCTCGATCAATTCAATCGATAACGTCTCGACCGGTGGCCTGGTGATACAAAATAACTCATCAAAAGATCTTTCAAGGCAATCCCGCGGCAGCAGTCGTTTTATCGCCGAGCCGACAGACAACAACCGTCGGTGCCTTTCAGTTGAAACAAGCAAATGAAATGGAAACAGTTCTTGAACCAAACGCCCATCAAGGCCCAGCTTGTCATGCAGCATTTATGATTAATCCGTCACCCGAGGAAGACTGAATTTGCTTTAACTGAAATGTATCTACGCCATGTTGCTCAGCCGTTTTGGTATGCGTCACCTCCCAACCTTCACTAAAACGTTCAGCCAATCCTGCCAACATACCCGAAACCATAGGCGCTAAGCCGGCACGATGGGAGCGATAGCGCACTTCAAGACAGTCTGGTGTTTCAATCACCGTAAATTGTGGCATCCGGCTCTCTGGCATCGCCACCTGAACACGGGCATGCATGCTATCAAGTTCCTTCAGAAATGATTTCATGCTGTCGCCTCCCAGGGAAAATAGAGAATCCCATCCCTCGCGACCGGTATATAGAATCCAATGTCGTCCGAAATCAAAAAGAATATCCGCCGCTGGGCGGCCTAATTCTTCACTGACAGCTGCAACCAAATTGTAGGTGACATCGTCATCGTAGTTGGTGGCTTCGATAAACTCAGCAGCGCCGGTGTTCGCTTTGGACGTAATTCGTTGCCATGTTTCTTCGCCCGCCGACGACAAAACCAGGTCTTGCAATGCTTTATTAACCAATCCATACATGCACTATGCGTCCAATCTATGCTTAGGGAATCAAGTCTTAATCCATAAAGGCAGTCAAGCACTCCGTATCGACTGCCGACTGCTTCTCATTAGTCGATCCTGTTGATAACGGCCACACAGTTTTTTACTTCTGACAAATTTTCGCTTTCAACCTGACAAGGGCGATTTCCAGCGTTTAGAAAGGCTTCAGGTAACCGCTCTCTTCAAGTTCCAGCAACAACAACTGCTGCAGAATTTTTTCCTTCGGCGTATCCGGGTGCAATAAGCCAATGCGCTCAAGGTAGGGCCTGGCTTCGGCATCATCGACATCATTCAACAGAGACCGAACTGTTTGCCTGATCAATCTCACAGGCTCTGCCTGAAGTTGTTTTAGCTCGCGTAAGCTGTGAGCCAACCCCCTCTCTTCATCAGAAAAATCGCAGCCTAAGGGGTAGCCGGGGAAATAATTTTTGGCTTTCCAAACTCTGATAAAAGCGGTCACTGAGTCAGGCGTATTATTTCTGAACGCCTCCGGGATAGAATAACCGGCACCTAACTTGCCCGATTCTATCGCCGCCTCTAGCAGCCCCTGTTGAAAGCGGGAGTCAGTAATATTGAGCAACTCAATAATAATTTCACTATCAGTTCTGCCGCGCAAGTCTGCGATGCCGTATTCAGTGATAACGATATCTCGCAAATGACGCGGTATAGTCGTATGACCATACTGAGGCACAATGTTTGAAGTGGCCTTCCGACCGTGCCCGCGAGTGCTGCGAATACATAAAATAGATCTGGCGTCATCCAACTCATGCGCCTGGGCCACAAAATTGTACTGACCTCCTACCCCACTAATAACCTGCCCATTCTCCAACCCGTCTGACACAACAGCGCCACTCAGCGTCACCATCATTCCAGTGTTAATGAACCGTGCGTGCCTGCGCTGAATTGATTGTAAAGGCACATCATCCAACCGGTTAATACGCCGCACACTATCCATACCGATCCCGCTGCGCTCATCTTCGGTTAGCGCATCTAAGGATTTATAGAAGTCACCGGGACCTAAGAAAAAACCACCATGCATATAGATGCCATGGCGCAATTGATCACCCAATGCACAGGTAATTATTTCATCCAGATTATTTTCTAAGTCGGCTGCAATAGTGGTAGTACCGAACACTATACTGCCAGCGCTGTACTGTAACCCTTGGCGAAATAATCCCCAATGCACCAGCCAGTCAAAGTTTTCTTGACTTAACAGAGTGTCAATCAAGCCTGCCTGCCACACCGCAACAATTGAGTCCCGATCAATACTTTCATTGATCACTCTTTGATCAAGCAGTTGCTGTAAGCCAAGATCATCATATACTTTACGCTTAAGTACACCAGCACGGCGCAAATGCAGAAAGCCGTTAACAAACATTTCACTACAGCCGTATAGGCCGTGATCAAATTCAGCGGTTCCACCAACGGCAGACACCAGCGTCGCGTCAGCGTTAAGGCTATCTGCCATGGCCTTGTAAGCCGGGTTATCCTGATGCCGCAAAAGTGTGGCATAAGTAATCGCATCACCCAGCGCCCCTATGCCAATTTGCAAAGTTCCACCGTCTTTAATCAGGGTGCTAGCGCGAACGCCCAGCAGGTAATCAACATCACTTACCGGCATATTAGGTGCTGGAAACAGCGTGGTGTTGTAACATTCATTTTGAACAATGTGATCAAAATAATCAGGCTCTACCTGGGCCCGGTTCACCATAAACGGCAGATCATCATGCACTTGCGCTATCGCAAGAACCGGTGATTCTTTTGTAGCGCGTCTGTCCATCATTTGCTTTAAATCAAGGGTAATATCTGTATTACATGACAAACTCAGCTGACGCTTACCGTCCACTTCCCGGCTCGCCACCATCTGCACAATAAGATTCACCCCCCGGGCACTTATGTCTCTGGCAGCAAATGTATAGTTGGTGGATATGTAGCTGGTTTGCACAGGCAGAACACCAAGCATTGATCCCGCTTTAATATAAAACTCCGATACTTTTATATTTTTTGGCAGTTTGCCGGCTTTAATATCCTGCAAATATTCAAGCGGAGGGTAATCTCCGAATAAGCGCTGTACAAAAGGGTCAAGAAAATTTGCTTCAATCTCAGTGCGTGCAACGGGGCGCGACAGTGAAAGTGCCGTCAGGATTTCGAGCTCTATTTCAGGATTGGCACATGCACGCCGGTACAGCGCATTAATCAACTGATTGGGCTTACCAAGCCCGAGTGGCGTGCCCATGATAATTTTAGGGCCAAGCACTGCAAGCACTTTATCAACACTTGCTTCTACATCATCAAAATACTGTGGCATTTTGTAACCCGGATTATTCATGGCACGACGAGCATATCGCGTAGAGAAATGATTTCACAGCGCGTGTCATTCTCTCATCGAATACTTGAGTAGCTTCGCACGAGAAAAATGCCCAGTGTAAGAAATTACTGGAAGATACAGTAATAATCCAAGTCATGGCCTGTTGGTGTATTTGCACTACGCCTTAGCACGTGCCAGCGCAACAATTAACCTGAATTACAGTCAAACACGGCACTACTTACAAGTGCCCGACCTAGATAGGGGCTCGACCGGCAAACGCATGCGAAAGCGTGCCACCATCAACATATTCAAGCTCACCTCCAAGCGGCACTCCATGCGCGATCCGCATCACAGAGAGATCACGAGCTCGGGCAAGTTCGCCAATGTAATGCGCTGTCGCCTCGCCTTCGACGGTTGAGTTAGTGGCCAGGATTATCTCGGCGACCTGCCCTTCGTCAAAGCGCTCACATAAAACTTCCAGCCCCAACTGACTAGGACCCACGCCATCAAGCGGTGACAATTTTCCATGCAAGACAAAATACAACCCGCGATAGTCAGTGGCTTTCTCAAGCGCCGCCATATCAGAGGGCGATTCCACGATACACAGCTTTGCATGCTCACGGCTGGTATCGGTACATATCCGACAAACTTCCTGCTCGGTAAAATTACGGCAGACTTTGCAAAGGCCAATTCTTTCCATCGACAATCGCAACATATCAGACAGGCGAACTCCGCCCTGCCGGTTACGTTGTAATAAATGATAAGCCATACGCTGTGCTGATTTTGGTCCAACACCAGGCAAACAGCGCAGCGACTCTATCAGCTCATCAAGCAGTGCATCTGCCATCAGGCAACCTGACCATAAAACGTCATAAGCAACATTTCTAGAACGGCATCTTCATGCCGGGGGGTAGCTCAAGGCCCTCGGTAGCACCAGCCATCTTTTCACGGGTCTGGCTTTCAAGACGCTGAGTCGCATCATTGACGGCTGCTGACATCAGATCTTCCAGCATTTCCTTGTCATCCATTAAGCTTGCGTCGATATCGACTTTGCGAAGCTCGTGGCGCCCGGTCATGAGAACTTTCACGAGTCCACCACCTGACTGGCCCTCGACTTCTAGATTCGCTACCTCTTCTTGCGCCTTCTGCATTTTTTCTTGCATCTGCTGCGCCTGTTTCATCATCGCGCCTAAACCACCTTTCATATCCGCACCTTTTAATTGCCAATTAAATAATTCTCTGTTCTGAAACTGTGTCTGAAATTTATAAAATCAATCAATTCCCAACCAATGTTTGTGATCGACTGTTAATCTTGTTTCACTAGTCTGATCAAAGCATGTGACCAGACCCATCACACAGACCACTTAATCAGCAGATGGATCAACCGGTTTGATACTGCCAGTACTCACTGTGCCATCGAATTTCTCACATATTTCCTGCACCACAGGATCTCCCGCAATGGCATCGCGGGCACCTTGCAGCTTGTCAGTTTCTGCTTGCTTCTCGACTACGGCAGGGGTGTTAGCCGTCAACTCTTTAGGCACTTCAACCTTAAGTTGTATTTCGCCTTTTGCATAAACAGACATTTTCTCGCGCAGGCGTTCTTTCCAGCGAGGTGCACCTAATGTGTCGTATTCCGGGTCAAGTAACAGGTGTACCTGATCACCCTTGGCACTGGCCATTACGCAATTACGTGCAAGCTGCAAAGGCATTCCAGAGACCGGCAATCCAGCGACTATCTCTGGCCAGTCTGCCGGTTTCCAGTTTAAATCTGCAGGTGGCAGCAACTCGGCAGGCGGCTGCTCTGGTGCTGTCTCAGTTGCTGCTGCTGGCGGTGGTGGCTTTGCACGCGGTGCCGGCGTGGCTGTGGCTACTGAGGCAGAGCTTTGCGCAGCCGTTGGCGCTGGTGCGGTGTTGGTCGCAGCAGGCACACTGGCAACCGGAGTCGGCGCTGCTGCCGGTGCTGTATTTTGCCCGGCAACGGCTGCCGCCATTTGTGGCTGACCCGTCACGCCTACCGGTTTAAACGCCAACATACGCATCAGAGTCATTTCAAGTGCCTGACGGTGATTGGGTGCGTACGGCATATCACGACGACCTAACAAGCCTATCTGGTACCACAGCTGCACATCTTGGGGTGCGATGGTTTTGGCAAATTCACGCAGGCGTTTCTCATCATGGATGTCACCCACCGGTGCTTTATCAATGGTCTGAAACAATGCAATCTGATGCAGTAAGGAGAGCAATTCACCCAGTACGAAACTGTAGTCGGGTACATATTCCGCCAGAGATTCAACATGTTCAAAAACCAACGCACCGTTATCTTGCGCCAACGCATCTAACAAATCATACAAACGCGATGGAGAAAACCGACCCAGCATCGCTTCCACTTCTGCTGCGTTTACATTGCCTTGTCCATAAGCAATCGCTTGATCCAGCAGGCTTAATGAATCACGTACACTACCGTCCGCAGCTTGCGCGATATGCGCTACTGCTGCATCGTCATATTTTACCTTTTCAGCATCCAACAACTTGCCGAGGTAAGGCCTTAACATTTGCTCGGGCATTTGTTTTAAATTGAATTGCAAGCAGCGCGACAACACAGTGATCGGCAGCTTTTGCGGATCAGTGGTGGCTAACAGGAATTTTACGTGCGGTGGCGGCTCTTCAAGGGTTTTTAACAAGGCGTTAAAGCTGCTCTTGGAAAACATGTGCACTTCATCGATCAGATAGACTTTGTAGCGACCACTGCCCGGTGCGTAGGCAACGTTGTCCAGCAGTTCACGAGTATCGTCAACGCCCGTTCTTGATGCCGCATCAACCTCGATCAAATCAAGGAAGCGACCTTCATCTACCTGCTTACAGGCCGAGCATTCACCACACGGTGTTGAACTGATGCCCTTTTCACAATTAAGACTTTTTGCAAAAATACGGGCAATGGTAGTCTTACCAACGCCGCGGGTGCCTGTGAACAAATAGGCATGGTGCAGACGGTCCTGATCAAGGGCATTGGTCAGCGCGCGCAGCACGTGCTCCTGGCCAAGCATGTCTTCGAATTTTCGCGGCCGCCATCGACGCGCCAGTGCTTCGTAGCTCATTGACTGTCACAGCCTGCTAAGTGATTTGTATTGCGATAGTCGATCTGGGTTCGAATCATGATTCGGCTATCCTTGTGATCCAGCTTGGGCTTCCAGCCTGGAATTTCAGGTGGTGATCAAGCTGTGATTTTTACTGATATATTGCGCGGGGTTGGTTTGGGTGGCACTTTACACCAGCCACATCCCGGCACCCGATTTCACCGCTGCCGCTGCTCCCTTCCAGGCCTGACGGGGTTCACGGCTAATCGTCGCGAGAGGGCCGATGCAAAGCACCATAAACCAATCGTCCATTGTCAGGGTTTGGCGGTTTCCTTTCAAGGGCAAAGCGCATAAAGTATTCACTTTAATTGCATCTTTTGCTGTTCAAAGGCTGCAAACTCATCAATCTGTCATAAACTTGAGCCGTACCCGGCTACTTTTGGCTCTTCAGGAATAATATGACGGCCCATATCCTGATCGTTGAGGACGACCCCGGCATCAGGCAGTTGCTAAAAGATGTACTGATGGCCAAAGGGTTTAGTGTCACCACAGCACGCAATGCACAAGCCGCTGTAGCAGCCATCACCGAACACTCACCTGATATTGCCATTGTCGACTGGATGATGCCGCAAACCAGCGGCATTGAGTTAATTCGCGAGCTTCGCCGCCAACCGGCCACACAGAACCTGCCGATCATTATGCTGACTGCACGTACGACCGAGGAAGACACCATACAAGGCCTCGACGCTGGCGCTGATGATTACCTGACAAAGCCATTTTCAACCCGCGAACTGGTGTCACGCGTTAACGCCATGCTGCGACGGCTGCAGGGCCACAACCCTAACAAGATCTTTCACCTCGGTAAGCTCACACTTGACCCTGCCGCCCACAAAGTCACCGTCGGAAACGAAACCGTCAATCTGGGCCAAACCGAATACCGGCTGCTGCACTTTCTGATCAACCATCCCAACCGCGTGTACAGCCGGGCACAGCTACTGGACCATGTTTGGGGGGTGAATCACTTCGTTGAAGAACGAACCGTTGATGTGCATATCCTCAGGCTTCGCAAAGCCTTGCGTAAACACGGCGTGGAAAACATTGTTGACACAGTGCGCGGCGCAGGCTACCGCCACTCACCTGGCTAAACCTTTATTTTCAATGTTGTTTTTTACCGAAGTTGCAAAATCCACTAATTAATTCCCGGACGCGCTGCCAAAAACCCCCTTTTGGTCGATACACTCCTTATACTCCCCCCCATTAACATTCGTTTTCGATCCAAACTGCAGAGCGTGCATGGTTGTCAACTCACAATGGCCCGGTGAAAAAATACGCTTAGTGGTAATCACTCTCTTTGGTTTGATTATCGGCTGGGTTATTGGTCGCCTATGGCTTGGACTCGCGATTACCTTCATGCTTTACAGCGGGTGGTTGCTGCACCAGGCCTATCAAGTCGAGCAATGGCTACAAAAAGGGGCACGCCGATCCACCGCCCCTGACACGGACGGCATCATCGGCCACATCGAGCAACTGATTTTCCGCCGCAAACAAAGCGACAAGGACCGCAAGGCGCGACTTAAGAAGATTGTGGGCTGGTATAACCGCTCTGCCTCTGCCCTACCCGATGGCACCGTTGTCACTGACGACGACTACTCCATTGTCTGGGCTAACGATGCGGCGCTGGGATACTTGGGTATCCGCGGCTCAAGAGATGCCGGTCAACGCATAGACAACCTGGTCAGAAACCCTGCCTTTCAAGAGTTTGTACAGACTAACGACAAAGCAGTTCAGGAAATAGAGATTCAGTCACCGGTAAATCGCCATATGACACTCGTCATACGCCGCGTAGCCTATGCTGAAAATTTGTTTTTATTCAGCGCCCGTGACGTCAGCCAGCGAGTACAGCTTCGCGAAACGCGTACAGCATTTATCGCCAATGCATCGCACGAATTAAAAACACCACTCACGGTGGTGAACGGCTATCTGGAAATGCTGGCCGACAATGATGACTTACCAGACGATGTTAAAGAAAAAATTCAGCTGGCAGAAAAGCACGCGAAACGGATGAGCGATATCGTGGTCAACTTGCTAACGTTGTCACACTTGGAAAATCGCGAGCTTGATGCAAAGAAACTGAACACCCTTGATGTTGCCAATCTGCTGCAAAATACCATCGCTGATTTGTCAGAGACACATAAAACGCATACCTTGCATCTTAGTGCCGACCCCACTCTGTGGATGACCGGCAGCGAAACTGAAATCCAAAGCGTCTGCACCAACCTTTGCCAGAATGCCCTGCAACATACCCCCGATGGCACTCACATAAGTATCAGCTGGGAAAAAGCTGCCGATGGCGGCGCGACGCTTGAGATAAGGGATGACGGCCCCGGCATAGACCCGCAGCACCTGACCCATATCACTGAACGGTTTTATCGTGTCGATAGCGACCATTCCAGGGAATCAGGTGGCACCGGACTCGGGTTATCGATCGTCAAGCATATTGTGCAGCGCCACCACGGGCAACTGGATATCGAAAGCACGCCCGGTATCGGTACTCGCTTCATCATTCGCTTTCCTGCGGAATATTCTATTAGCCGGCCAGCACTCGCCCAACCAGCTGCCTAAAATATTACTTGCAGTATCAAAACACGTAAACCACTGTTTCAATTGATCGCTTAATCAATAATTGTTTTAATAAGTGATTATTTCATCGAATGTCATCAAAACTTCATATTCAGATCCCACCATACTGCTGAAGTTCAAAATACAGAGATCTTACCCATGAAATCACACGCTACTACTGTGGCTGCCATTGTCGGCACGCTGCTCACCGTTGCAGTCGCACAAGCACAAAGCACCAGAGATCAGATCAGCATCGTTGGTTCATCAACCGTGTACCCGTTCGCCACCGTTGTCGCCGAGCGATTCGGCCAGGTCACCAGCTTCAAAACACCCAAAATCGAATCTACAGGTTCTGGTGGTGGCATAAAGCTTTTCTGCAACGGACTGGGTGTTGAACACGCAGACATCACCAACTCTTCGCGCCGCATGAAGGCCAGCGAATATAAATCCTGCAACAAAAACGGCGTGACGGACATTGTCGAAATACTGATCGGTTATGACGGCATTGCACTGGCTAATGCAGTATCAGAAGATCAACTGGAAATTAGCCTCCACGATTTGTTTCTGGCACTGGCAAAGAAAATTCCTAACCCGGACGGCAGCGAAACCTTCATTGAAAACCCCTACACCAAGTGGTCTGAAATCAATGAAGAGCTACCTGATAACACCATTGAAGTACTCGGCCCACCCCCGACGTCCGGCACCCGTGATGCGTTTGCTGAACTGGCCATGGAAGGCGGTTGCAATTCGTTTGAGTGGGTAAAGGCCTTATCGAAGTCAGACAAGTTTCTATATAAAGAAGCCTGCCACACCATTCGTGAAGACGGGCGCTTCATTGAAGCGGGTGAAAACGACAACCTGATCGTCCAAAAGCTTGAAGCAAACCCGAATGCGCTGGGTATTTTCGGCTTCAGCTTTCTTGATCAAAACAGCGATATCGTTCAACCCTCATTGATCGACGGCACGGAGCCGACTTTTGAATCAATTTCTGATGGCAGCTATCCGGTCTCACGTCCGCTATACTTCTATGTGAAGAAAGCACACATCGGCGTGATACCCGGGATCAAGGAATACCTTGACGAGTTCACCAGTGAAGGCGCATGGGGTGAAGAAGGTTACCTCGCAGACAAAGGCATGATACCTCTGAACGATGAGGAAAGAATGATCGCCGCCGAGGATGTCGGGAATTTAAAGAATATGCCAGAACTTAAATAGTATCCTTAGCCCACGGCTGATAACACACTGAAAGGGCCAACCCAGCTGGCCCTTTTTATTTTTACGCAGGAAAAAGTCCGTTGACTACTAGTCTGTTGTTACTCCTTATCTTTATTCTCACGGGCGTGGGTTATGTCGTCGGCCGCGCGCGCGCCGCCAAAATGCGTAACCACCCCGATCGCGAGCAGCACCCCCACTCGTTACCGCGCTACTACGGCTACATGGTCGCGGTATGGACCGCGCTGCCAGCGTTATTGATCGTTGTTCTCTGGACGCTGTTTGAAACCAATGTAGTGACCCGCTTTGTATCAGCCGATCTCCCCGCGGAAATAAACACACTGCCACAGGGCCAGCTCAACCTGTTCATAAACGACATCAAAAATCTAGCTGTCGGCAATGTATCCCAGTCTGTCTCCGACCCGGTAAGAATGGCTGCGGCCGATCATTTTAAAAACCTGTTGAGCCAATCTCAATGGATCAGAAACATCCTCACTCTGCTGGCCGGTCTAGTGGGCTTATTTTTCGGTCTACGCACCATTACCAAAGACAAGCGGGCAAGAGTATTCGTCGAACGCGCCATCATGGTTTTTCTGATCGGCTGTAGCAGTCTGGCCATTCTGACCACCGTTGGTATTGTCTTTTCTGTACTTTTTGAGTCATTAAGGTTTTTCGACAAAGTACCGTTCAGTGACTTTGCATTTGGCTTGCATTGGAGCCCGCAAACCGCCATCCGAGAAGATCAGGTCGGCAGTTCCGGAAGCTTTGGCGCAGTACCCATTTTTGCAGGCACACTGCTTATCTCTGCTATCGCCATGCTGGTCGCTGTGCCCTTTGGCTTGATGTCAGCCATCTACCTGGCAGAATACGCCAGCCCCACAGTACGTGCATGGGTAAAGCCCCTGTTAGAAATTCTGGCTGGTATTCCCACTGTTGTTTATGGTTTCTTTGCAGCGCTTACTATGGCCCCGCTGATGCGTAACGTGGGAGAGGCTATAGGACTGACCGTCGCATCTGAAAGTGCACTGGCGGCAGGACTCGTGATGGGCATAATGATTATTCCTTTCGTCTCATCACTCTCCGATGATGTCATCACTGCGGTCCCACAAGCCATGCGCGATGGCTCGCTAGGTCTGGGCGCAACCAAATCCGAAACGATTAAAAAAGTCGTGATCCCCGCAGCACTACCCGGCATCGTCAGCAGTATTTTGTTAGCGGTATCCAGGGCCATTGGTGAGACCATGATTGTGGTGATGGCAGCCGGTCTTGCTGCCAACTTGACCATCAACCCCTTAGAAGCAGTCACCACTGTAACCGTACAAATCGTCACTCTACTGACCGGTGATCAGGCTTTTGACAGCCCCAAGACACTTGCAGCATTTGCTTTAGGGCTGCTGCTTTTTATCACCACATTAATACTCAATATCATCGCGCTGAGAACCGTGCGTAAATATCGCGAGCAATACGAATGAGCAAGCAACCCGAAACTCAAGCTTCGGCGGATGAGTCTGGCGATACAGATGACTACGAACTTGATACCACAGCGATCGTCAAAGCCGGCTTAAAAAAACGCTATGCGCGCGAGAAAAGGTTCCGATTGTTCGGACTTTTCGCTATTTTGGCCAGCCTGTCTTTCCTTGCCATGCTGATCATCACAATTTCCATCAAAGGCATTCCTGCATTCACGCAGACCTTTATGAAACTTGACGTCACTATGGATGCATCCACTCTTGGGGTTGGAGAAAACCCTGACACTGACCAGTTGCGCAAAGCGAACTACAGCGGCGTGATAAAAAATTCATTGCGAGACTCTTTCCCGGACGTTAAGAAGCGCAAGGACAAGAAGGCACTGTATAAACTGGTCAGTAAGGGCGGACAATACGATCTACAGCGCCAGGTAATCGCAGACCCCAAGCTAATCGGGCAATCCATGAGCGTATGGCTACCTGTGGGCGACGATGTTAACTCTTATATTAAGGGCGTCATTGACACTAGCCTGCCAGAGAAAAAACGCCGCTTCAAAGATAACCAGATTGAGTGGATTGAAACACTTCAATCAGACAATCGTGTAGAACAGCGTTTTAATTGGACGTTCTTTAAGAATGGGGATTCCCGTGAGCCTGAAATAGCAGGTATCAGAGGTGCACTGTTTGGCACTATGTTAACGCTATTGGTCACCCTGGCCCTGTCATTTCCAGTAGCCGTTGCCGCTGCTGTCTACCTTGAAGAATTCGCCCCCAAAAACCGCTGGACCGACTTGATCGAAGTTAACATTAATAACTTGGCAGCAGTGCCTTCAATCGTATTCGGATTATTGGGGTTGGCTGTTTTTATCAACTACTTTCAACTGCCACGCTCTGCCCCCTTAGTCGGCGGCCTGGTACTGTCCCTAATGACACTGCCAACAATCATTATCTCTAGCAGAGCCGCTTTAAAATCAGTACCACCCTCCATACGCGATGCCGCATTGGGTCTTGGCGCGTCGCGACTGCAAGTGGTTTTCCATCATGTATTACCACTAGCGATGCCGGGTATTCTCACGGGTACTATTATTGGTATGGCACAAGCGCTGGGGGAAACAGCTCCACTACTCATGATTGGCATGGTCGCATTTATTGTCGATGTCCCCACTGCACTCACTGATCCTGCAACAGTCTTACCGGTACAAATATTCCAATGGGCTGATTTACCAGAGAAAGGCTTTGTCGAAAAAACCTCTGCCGCCATTATGGTACTACTGGCATTTCTGATTCTCATGAATGCGTTCGCGGTGTACTTGCGAAGTAAGTTTGAACGCAAGTGGTAACGTTGTCCAAACCAAATATGCACGCCGACCTATCTGAAGATTGCAAAATATGAATCTAGATCAAGACCAAAATCAAGACCAGGAACTGACGATCGAAGAGATCGTCGCCAGCCTGGGAGAAACCGTTGGCCAGGCCCGGGTCGATAATCCGAAGATGTCCTGCACCGGCGTTGATGTCTTTTATGCCGACAAACAAGCCATCTTTGGCGTTGATCTGGATATCGGTCCCAACGAAGTAATTTCAATGATTGGCCCGTCTGGTTGTGGAAAATCTACACTGTTACGATGCCTGAACCGCATGAACGACACCATCCCGATTTGCAAAGTCACCGGTGAGCTCACACTTGATGGCGAAGACATCTATAGCAAAGGCACTGACCCGGTATTACTGCGTGCCCGCGTCGGCATGGTGTTTCAAAAGCCCAACCCGTTTCCGAAATCGATCTATGAAAACGTGGCTTACGGTCCACGCTTGCACGGACTAAGTCGTAACAAGGCAGATCTTGACGATATCGTTGTCACCAGCCTGCGAAAAGCAGGTATCTACAACGAAGTGAAAGACCGGCTTGATCAACCTGGCACCGGACTGTCTGGCGGGCAACAGCAAAGACTGTGTATTGCACGTACCATTGCCTGTAGCCCGGAAGTCATTTTGATGGATGAACCCTGCTCTGCACTCGACCCCATCGCCACCGCTAAAATTGAAGAGCTCATTGACGAATTACGTGAAAACTATTCCATCGCGATTGTGACCCATTCAATGCAACAAGCTGCACGGGTATCTCAGCGCACTGCTTATTTCCATTTGGGTAAACTGGTTGAAGTTGGCGATACCGACACGATCTTTACTAATCCCCGGCACGAGCTCACTGAAAACTACATCACTGGCCGCTTTGGTTAGATAACCACATTACTCGGATATAATTTAATGAGAAAATTTAACCCCGAAGGTCACACCAATCACCAGTTTGATATCGAATTAAACGACGTCAAACACAAGGTCATGAACATGGGTGGCCTAGTGGAATCAATGGTGCACAATGGACTGGAAGCGCTATTGACGATGGATGCCGAACTGGGCCGCAAGGTTAGTGAGGACGATCATCGCGCCAATCAATTCGAGTTAGACATCGACGAAGACTGCACCCGCATTCTGGCAAGACGCCAGCCTGCCGCCAGTGATCTACGCTTGGTGTTGACTATCATCAAAACCATCTCTGACCTGGAACGCATTGGCGATGAAGCAGAAAAACTGGGCCGCGTTACCGTCAAGCTGGCCGGTGAACCTGACGTGCCGCCTTACTACAAAGACCTGCGCCATCTGGGTGACCACGTCAAAATCATGCTGCGAGAGGCACTAGATGCCTTTACCCGCATGGATGTCGAAGCCGCGTTCAGAACGGCCGCCAAGGATGTCGCCATTGATCAGGAATATGCCAACATTACCCGATTACTTATTTCACACATGATGGAAGACCCGCGAAACGTCAGCTATGCATTAGACATGAGTTGGTGTGCACGCGCGTTAGAGCGCATTGCAGATCATGCATGCAACATTTGCGAGTACGTCATTTACCTGGTGGAAGGCAAAGATATTCGTCATGCCAACCTGGATGAAATGCGTAAAAAGCTACTTTAAAAACGCCACTTCAAAGCATTGTCACAGCAGCGATGGACGCTGCTGGCTAACCCTGGCCTGCAGTGTACTTGCGCATTGCGGTCAACCAGATCAGCAACAAAACTAATGGTAGTGCGACCGACAACATCACCGCCAAACCCAGCCAACCCTCTCCTTTGGCGGTATAACCCAAAACAGCATAAATAATCGCCAACACAAAGTTAGCCAGCAATACCGGCGGCCAGAAAAGTAGCGGCGACATCCGGTAGACGCCACCCAACAAAACTGACGCCTCAGCCAAAACCGGCAACCCCCTAAGCGCGGCCAACATCCATGGGCCAAACCGCTGCAACCAGCCAGCAGCGACCTGAGTGTCTGATTCTTTCGACAATCTTGCCAACAGCGGTAGACCAAACCAAAACCCCAAACCATAACCAATGGCACTACCACAAGACAGCCCGAACCAGTTGATTGCCGCGGCCTTTAGCGTGCCGAAGGTGGAGCCGGAGAATGTCATCACCGCACTTGAAGGCACCGGCAACAAAATGTCAGTCACTAAAGCACCCACAACAGCTAAGGCCGCACCAACCCCGCCAAAGCCAACCCGATCTATTATCTGCTGTTGAAACCAAGCCTCAGATTGCTCACCGAATACGACAAACGGCACAATAGGCACCAACAGTACGATCAACAGCAACAGACTGCTTCGCGCTAGCGGACTTGATAAGATAATACACTCCAAAAACGACACTCAGCAGAAGTGGCAGTTTAAAACAAAACTGCACTGCAACCAATTCTGCCCTTGCGGACACTGTAAGTCAGATTGACCACATAACAATCCACACCACAACACTTTTTGCTATATTCAAAAGATTACTTTCCACACGAACGTACAATGGCAACTCCAGTCTATGCAGCGGTTCTTGCAATTATATTCGTTGCTTTGAGCTTTCGTACCTTATTAATCAGGCGCTCTCACGGCATTCCGATCGGTACCAAGGATGACCCCCTCCTCGAGCGGGCAGCCAGGGCGCATGCGAACTTCGCCGAGTACGTGCCGCTTACTCTACTATTACTGTACATGCTGGAGTCTCAAACTAATGTCGGGATGAGCATTCATATACTGGGCGTTTCTTTGATCATTGGGCGACTGACGCATGCGTATGGTGTCAGCCAGATTGATGAAGACTTTCGCTTCAGAGTATTCGGTATGGTGATCACTTTGGGCACTATGATCTCCGCCGCGACCCGGATTCTGGCAAGCTATGTGAGTTAAGCCAACCCAATAGAGCTTTAAGCAATCCTACCGCCACGGCCCTTCCTCTTAACGAGTCAATCTATGACCACAAAATTCCTGACGGTTATTGCCGCCATCCTCACACTCTTCGGGCTCCTTTATCTGATCAGCCCACAAACACTGGCCGCAGCTGCCGGTCTTGAGGCCACAGCTTCCGGACTCACTGATATTCGCGCCACCTATGGCGGCTTTCAACTTGGATTCGCTCTGTTTTTGTTCTGGTCTTGTCGCAACACGGACCGGATAGCGACTGCACTCATGGCCACTGGCATTATCTTTTGCTGTGTTGGATTAGGCCGACTCTACGGCATCATTGTTGATGGTGAGTTTTCAACATTCAATGCCATCGGACTCATATTCGAAATCACACTAACACTGATTTGCACCTACCTTTATCGGCAACACCTTCTGCCGAAGCAATAAACAAATACAGGCAAAAAAAAACCCGACTACAGGAGGAGTCGGGTTAAAGATCGACGGACTATTTTTTATTTGAGGGATCAGTCAAACGTCGATTGCACCTACTTCGTGAAGCAACTTTTAGTGTGGCAGCAAAACCGCATCCAGCACATGAATGATTCCGTTGCTTGCCTGAATGTCTGTCGCGATCACCTTGGCATCGTTCAAAAATAGCTCACCACCCTTGATCATCACATTGACTACATCACCGTTGGCCATAGTGACTTGAGTGCCCGCCAGGCTTATTGCTGTGGTTGAATCTACCGCGGGACCATTCATTACGTGGTACAAAAGTATGTTGGACAGCGTATCGGGATCAGCAAGTAGACCGTTTATTGTCTCAGCACCCAGCGCTGCAAACGCCTCATCAGTCGGCGCAAAAACCGTGTAGCTCTCGTGACCACCCGCCAGCGGACCATCAAGCCCGGTTGCCTGCAACGCTGCCACTAGCGTCGTAAAGTTTCCAGCAGCGATCGCCGTATCGTAGATGCTAGACAGCATTTCTGCCGGTGGTTGGTCTGCTGGTGGTAGCAATACTGAGTCGATCACGTGGATCACGCCGTTGCTTGCAACAATGTCCGTTGCTGTCACTGTTGAGGTATTAACCAACAAATTGCCAGCATCCAATGACAATGTTATGGAGTCACCATTTGCCATTGCTACCGTGGAACCCGCCAGGCTAATTGCTGTTGAAGAATCGACCACTTGCCCAGAGATCACGTGATAAAGCAAAATGTCTCGCAGTTGGTCGGGATCCGCCAACAGTGCATCGATGGTCTCTTGCCCTAAAGCAGCAAACGCCTCGTCAGTTGGTGCAAAAACCGTAAAGCTTGCATCAGCATCGGCCAGCACTGACACAAGGTCTGTCGCCTCGAGAGCTGCGGCTAAAGTAGTGAAGCCACCGGCTGCGATAGCTGTATCAACAATATTCGATGCAGCAGGCTGTGTAGGAGTGGAATCAGTCTGGTCGGTGCTGCCGGCCTCGGGTGGCAACAATACTTTATTAATCACGTGTATGGTGCCATTGGTCGCTGCTACATCAGCTGCGATTACTTGTGACGTGTTAATAAACAGGTTGCCGTTGCTGAGCGACAATTGCAGCGGGTCTTCATTCGCTGCCGTCACAGCATTTCCTGCCAGGGAAATAGCAGTTGCGCTATCCACATCCTGATCAGCCAACACATGGTACAGCAAGATATCTCTCAACTGCTCCGGGTCTGCCAAAAGCGCATTGATCGTGTCAGCACCCAATGCCGCGAAGGCATCATCATTCGGTGCAAACACGGTAAACTTGCGGGTTTCATCGGCCAACACGACATCCAGTCCGGTCGCGCCCAGTGCCGCTGCCAGAGTAGTAAAGCTGCCAGCATCAACAGCCGTCTGCACGATGTTTCCGGTAGCTACTGCAGGGGTTCCATCCGCCGTTAAAGGGATATCACCTGCGCCGGTCACGCTTAATCCGTCGCTGTCGCAGGCACTTATCGCGACTACCGCCATCGCAGTGACCAGCGCTTGTTTTAATATTTTTTTCATCGTATTGCACTCTCTAAAGTTAACATTTTGCTCAAACCCACAGTCTGATTTGATGTGGAGCAGATTATGCTGCGTGCGGTGAATGACATGTGATCAGGAAAATGCCCCCGTTCACTTGTTGTTCACATTGCCACTGAGAATACCTCCTAAGAATGCCGAACCGATTGATTTCACAAGCAATCACATGCCAGTCACACAGCATTGGGTATGTTTAAATTGACAACTACTGCGTAACTTTCGAGAACTCCATCACATGAATTCTTTGTCAGAACCCCGCGTTCAATCCCGCCTACTGCGGGTTTTTTTGCTTCAGCTTGCGCTCATCAGCTTTGCAACCATTGCCGGGGTGACCGCGGCCAGCCTTGTGGCGGAAAAAATATTGGTCAAACAAGCGCTCACTGGTGAGGCCGATTACTTTTGGCAACAACGCAACCAAAACCCCAAGTTTCCAACCCCCAACACACTGAACTTACAAGGCTACCTCGAAAGCGATGCGGGCCACAAAATACCAACTGAACTTCAAAATCTGCCTTTAGGTCAGCAGCGAGTCAACTTCAGAGGCGACGACTTGATCGCCTTTGTTGGCGAGAATAAGGGCGAACGCCTGATCTTACTTTTTCAGGATGAGACAGTATCAAACCTGGGTTTACTCTTCGGTGTGGCACCACTGACGCTGGTGTTACTGGTCATGTACGCACTGGCCTATCTGACTTATGTGCTTTCAAAAAAGGCAGTATCCCCAATCGCGAAACTTGCGGACACCATCGAGCGATTTGATTTTAACAAACGAGATGCCGCAGAATTCGATCTTAGCGCTTTCACAGGCCCACACAACTCAGAAACGCTTGTACTGGCAGATGCGTTACAACTTTTTATCGAACGCACTAATGATTCAATTGAACGTGAGCGCAACTTCGCACGCTATGCATCGCACGAATTGCGGACACCACTTGCGGTGATTGGAGGCTCTGTTTCGTCTTTGGCACTCCTTGACCTTGACGGGGCTCCCGGCAGAGCGCTTGCTCGTATTGAGCGGGCGGGTAACCACATGCTGGATATGATCAGCACATTATTATTACTGGCACGCGATGCAAACATTGACGACTCTTCGAAAAGAATCAGTGTTAATCAAATCGTTGATGACCTGGTGGCAGAGCTCTATGACTCGGTGCCGATGAAAAACATTTCTATTAACACACACCACAACAGTGAACTATCAGTAAATTCAGCGGAAGCGACACTGAGAATTGTGATTGGCAATATCCTAAGAAACGCCTGTCTCTACACAGAAAATGGCACGGTTGATGTCACCTGTCTCGATACAGAAGTTATCATTAGTGACAACGGGCCCGGCTTGAATCAGATAGAGCAAAGACGTATTTTTGAACCGTTCTTTCGCATTGATAACAACCGCAACACACAAGGGTCGGGCCTTGGACTATCACTGGTCAAGACGACCTGTGAAACCTATGGTTGGTCTATTGATGTTGAAAGCACTGTCGGTGAAGGCTCACGCTTCAGGATCCATTTCGGTGATCCGATAGCCTGAACCGGCCACTGTATGCAGCAGCGCAAAATCAAAGGGCTTATCCAGAGCCTTACGTAACTTATAGATCTGGCTACGCAAGGTATCACTGGCTGGCGGATCATCACCCCATAGCTCTGACTCAAGCTCTTCGCGCGTGACCACGTTAGGCATGCGCCTTAAAAGAATGCTCAGAATTTGAAAACCTGCAGGGGTTAAGGACAACAGCTGTCCACCACGCTGCACTTCATGTGTACCAGTATCAAGCACCAGATCAGCCACCGTCAAAGTTTCTGCCGTGAGCGTGCCTTGATGACGCCGACTCAGCGATTTAATCCTTGCGACAAGCTCGGGTAAGTCAAAAGGCTTAACGACGTAGTCATCCGCACCAGACTCAAAGCCTTTCAATTTATCGCCGAGCTCATCCCGGGCAGTCATCATGATGACGGGGGTGTTGTTATGATCCTGCTCACGAATTTCGGCACAGAGTGCATAACCATCTATTCCGGGAAGCATGACATCGAGCACGATTACGTCAAAACGGCCCTGCCGTGCTAAGTGCAAGCCGGTCATGCCATCTGCCGCAAAATCAACAATAGCGCCCATTGATTCTAAAAAATCTGTCACCGTCTCGGCCAGATCCTGGTGGTCCTCAACCAGCAATACGCGTAACTTTTCAAGGGGCTGCATAACAGGCTATCCGTGTCATTTCCGTTAACTGATTTCTTGATTCGACTGAAGCGTCATGGCATGAAGCTATCAGGTTTGAAAATAACGCTTGTCACCCAATCAAACCCTGCACCTGAACTATGCCAACAACTTAAGAGCCTTGCCCAAGAGCTGCGCGAAGTTTTTCAGCATGCCCCGCGATGACGGCAGAGTCAGCCATATTGCCCGCTGGCCTAAGCTTATCGCCGTCCTGTCGCGGCAATACATGAAAGTGCAAATGAAACACCTCCTGCCCGCTGGCTACCTCATTGAATTGCTGCAAGGTGATGCCCTGAGCAGAAAATGCCGTAAGCGCTGCATGACTGACTTTTTGCACGGTTGCAAGACAAGCCGCCAGCTGATCAGGCGAAGCATCTAACATATTGCGCGCAGGTGTTTTCGGTATAACCAGCACGTGCCCGTCAACACGGGGCATGATATCCATTATCACCAGTGTATCGTCATCTTCGTACACTTTTTCAGCGGGGATCTCATTACGTAAAATTTTGGCGAATATATTATCGTTCTGATACTTCAATGCCTGTCTCTCTTGCCACGTAGGACACTGACCTTACTACAGCTTGAAGCTCTGTGACAACGGCCGAAAGCTTGGTGCGCTTGTAACCATCAAAGATCTACAGAAACCAAAGCAGCCGCTGGCTTTTTGAGCCTATCGCTACACACCAACCACACTGCTACGGCGTTCAAGTATGACGGTATCGCGCCACACGCCATGGTGCTGAGCAATTTTTTCCCGAACCCCAAGCTTTCTGAAACCCGCTTTCAAGTGCAGTGCTACGCTCGCTTCGTTTTCTGGAAACACAGACGATTGCAACGTCCAGATCCCACACGACTCTGAACAATCAACAAGGGCGGCGATCAACAAACTACCGATCCTTTGTCCGGCATAATCAGGAACAACATAGATGCTTACTTCGGCAATGCCCGCATAAACGCTTCTTGCCGACACCGCTGACAACGCAGCCCATCCGACTACGGTATCGTTAATCACTGCCACCAGTCGGCAGCAAGGCAGCACTGAGTTATTCCAGTTATCCCAGGACTTGGCGCTTAACTGAAAGGTTGCATGCCCGGTATCAATGCCCTGTTGATAAATTTTCTTTACCGCAGGAAAATCATTTTCGTTAAATTTACGAACGACAGCTATTATTGTTTTCTCCTGCCTTCAGAGCGCTGCAACTTATCTAATGGACCAGTACGGACTCAGTATGAGTATCAACAGACATTTCCATTGGAGCAGCCCATCCAAGATCCCCTTTCACACGATCACAGATCTTTGCTTCCCATTCTGAATCAAAGCCTTTTACCGCCTTGCTGAGGCTATGCCCTTGAATCAGCCCAACACCAATATCATTGACCAGTTCATGCAAACTCAGCTTACTGTGGATATCAACGCCTTCAAGAATAACTGCAGTGCCTTGCGCTCTCTGGCTCTCGATAAGGTAGCGGATCAAGGTATCTGCCATGCGGGTATCAAACGACAAGATATCGCGATCAATTTTTACGTAATGAGGCTTCAGACTATCAAGCCGAGACAAAGAAGCATTCCCCACACCGAAATCATCTATCGCAAATCTTACCCCAGTAAGTTGACCTAACTGCCGTACCACATCGCGATATTCCTCCAGCTGCTTTCTGGCTTCAATCTGAAATTCCGGCGACACCACTGTTTTTTCAGAAACTTCCATAATAAGGTGGTGCCCACTCAATGGCGCACTTCGACTCAACACGTCATAAAGTAACTCGCGATAGGCGGGTGAACGCAATGTTGCAGGATAAACGTTTAACGACAACGGCTTGATCAAGTCACCGCTGCTCGCAAAACCTTTTACTTGATCTTTGTAGGTACTAATAGTCGTTTCCAACAAAGTTGAATCAAGCTCAGACTGGAAACCCATGCCCCACAAACTGGCTGAATTAAATATTTCTACAGGGGCAGCACTTGAATCCATATGCTCCCTGGCAAGCGCTTCATAGGCAAAGATTCCGACTTCTTTACTGGTCCGGTCAAAACTGAACATTGGCTCGAAATGCACATTTAAGCCACTCAGTTGATTTCTGAATATGCGTCGACGGTCTTCATACATATCAGCACTGACGAACCGGTACTTTCGCTTTAGCGCATCATAAACTTTGGCTTTGAGCATTTCGAAAGATTCGAAACTCGCCCATGCCAGTGCATCGTGGAGTGTATTAATGACTGTGCTAAGTACTTCAGTTAAAGGAAATCGGGTGAAACCATCTTGTACCGCAACAAACACACCGCAGTTTGGTAACCGCTCATTGGCAATAACCATACATTCAACCGGACTCCCTCCCACGGGTGCCAGTTGCGGCAAAAAGTTCTGTAAGCGCAATGATGTTTTGCTGGACTTGCCGGAGTATCCAGCCAGTGCCTCTTCCAACACACCATGGACAACGTTTGCCGGACAGTCGTGTAGCGTTTTATTTGAATCTGCTTCATAAAGATGCAAACTGCCTTTTTTACCGCGAAAATAGCAGTAAACCATCTCTGCACCCAGAACCTGTCGCAATGCCTCAGAGAACAAATTAAGGTTTCGCCGACGATTACTCATACGCATTACCTGCAGACGCGCAATAAGCTGTTCGACAAAATCATCATACACACTCATGTGGCAAGGCAGCGGATCAACAGATTCTGCTATTTGCGAAACGCCAGCCACCCGGTCCATTAAACTCTGTGTCGGGGTGACTATCTCGGCAGGCTTATCCCGACTGAGAAACTCGGTCACTCTGGCCAGCACTTCATCAACGTTTTCTTCTCCAAGTGCTGCAAACTGAGGTGTTTCGGCTCTCAGCGGATTCAAAATTGCCAGGCTTGATAGCTCGAAATCGACCGCCTCGCCAACAATAACCGGTATCACCAGCGCCTCACCGGACATCGCCCTGCGCAAAGCAATAAACGCAGCTTGTGCCGCACCAGCAAGTTGCTGGTGTTGCTGGTCTATCAAAAATATAAAAAGATTGGCTCGTTTGTCGTCAACAACAGGTAACTGCGCAGCACTTTGAAAACTGCATGAGCCCAGCAGACCCTGAGCCATCATTTTATTCAGGGCAGGCTCAACTATTCGACGGTCGACAATGCTATCCCCAGAACCAAAGATAACCGCGTTTGCGCATTGTGATAAAACCGGGGATTCAACCATTTTTCTTCTACCGCCCAATAAACTGTTTTTTTATTATTATTATTTTTTTTTAAAGCGTATGCCTCCGGAGTGCGGATTCACAATATCACTTCGAGGACACATATGTATCATGTTTGGAACACTGCCCGCACTGACTCTTAGAATCCATACTTAAAGTAAATACTCACAATGATGCGTAAGTGAACGATAAATATTGAGTTCTAGATTTATCAGGCAACATTACACATCGGTAAAACCGCTTTATTTCTAACGATCCAAATATGCAACACCTAAATTGTTTACTTTCAATGATTTAGACAACCTCCAAATTTCACAGAACAGCCGCCGGGTGATTCCATGAGCTAATATCAGCGAAATGATCAAATCGCCCACAATTATTCAATTATCCCGATGCGCTACAAATTTACGGGAAAGAATTGCCCCGCCTAAAGATCATCCTCATACTAAAAGCAACGCTTTCCACCTCAACCAACCGAAATCAGGAAGCCTATGAGCAAACATTTCTTCAATATCGCTGTCTTCAATGGGGACGGAATCGGCCCTGAAATCATGGCTCCAACACTTTCTTTGCTGGATCGCGCCACAAAAAACAGCGATTCTTTCTCGCTCAATTACACCCATCTGCCCGCCGGCGCCAAGCACTATGAAGAAACCGGCGAATCACTGCCCGCCGATTCTATCGCCGCGGCCAAGGATAGTGATGCCATATTGCTATCAGCAATGGGACTACCGCATATCCGCAAGCCCGACGGCACAGAAATCGTTCCGCAAATAGATCTGCGCATTGAACTCGGGCTGTTTGCCGGAGTGCGCCCCGTTTTCACTTTTAAGGATGGCCCCAAAGTGCTCTCGGATGAAAGAGCAGCCACGCTCGACTTCGTTCTGGTCAGAGAGTCCATTGAAGGATTGTTCGCGCACAAAGATGAAGGTCAGGTGGTGAACAACGAGTACGCCACTGAAACTATGCGTATTACACGGGAAGTATCAGAGCAGCTGTTTGATTTCAGCTTCAGGCTGGCACAATCACGAGCCCGAAAGCTGAACCGACCCGGCAAACTAATGTGTGTTGATAAAGCCAATGTGTTTCGATCTTTCTGGTTCTTTCGAGAAATTTTCAACGAGCGTGCCGCCCGGTTTCCAGACATAGAAACCTCAGCAATGTATGTGGATGCTGTGGCCATGAAAATGGTACAAAGCCCATGGGATCTCGACGTAATGGTTACCGAAAATATGTTTGGCGATATCCTGTCTGACCTGGGCGCTGGCATTATGGGCAGCCTCGGCCTTGCCCCTTCAGCAGATATTGGTGCCAATCAGGCAGTTTTTCAGCCATGCCATGGCAGCGCGCCAGATATCGCAGGGATGGGCGTCGCCAACCCGTTGGCTATGTTGCTATCGGGTTCGATGATGCTCGAATACCTTGCCGAAAAATTTAATTGCCCCGAAGCAGGTGACTGTGGAGATGCACTTAAGCAAGCAGTATTAAAAGCCGCTGCCCAGGACTCTGGCCGTGGCAGGGACATCGGTGGTAGCGCCAACACCGAATCAATCGTGCAAACGGTAGAACAATACCTTACATAGAAGTCAGGCGGTCGCATGAGGAAAAAACTACAGGTCATCGCTATTGGCGGGGGTTACTTCGCACAGTTTCACTTAGAAGCATGGCAAAGACTGGCCCACACAGAACTCGCCGCTATCGTGGAGCTTAATCAGGACAAACAAACTGAATTAAAAACACTCTACCCAAACACCTTTGTCACAGACTCATTAAGGACTGCCACCGCTAGTGTTGACGCCGATATCGTCGACATTATCACGCCGCCGGCAACGCATCAGCCGTTGATAAACTCGGCGCTTGAGCTGGCCCCAAGGGCCATCATCATTTGTCAGAAACCGTTTTGCGCCAGCCTCACCGTAGCCACCCAACTTACAGAAAAGGTGCAAAAACTGGGCAGAAAACTAGTGGTTCATGAGAACTTTCGCTTTCAGCCCTGGTACACCAAAATAAAATCCATCCTTGAAGCAGGCCAGCTGGGGCAACCATTGCAACTGACTTTCAAACTGCGCCCGGGTGATGGACAGGGTCATGATGCCTACCTGGACAGACAGCCCTACTTTCGACAAATGGAGCGATTTCTTATTCACGAGACCGGTATCCATTGGGTTGATGTATTTCGATATCTACTGGGTGAACCGCATGCTGTGTCTGCTGAATTACGACAAATAAATCCTGACATTGCAGGTGAGGATGCAGGGTACTTTATCTTTCACTACGACAACGGATTGCGCGCGCAATTTGATGGCAATAGACTGCTGGATCATGCCGCAAAGAACACCCGTCACACCATGGGAGAAATGGCGATCGAAGGCACAGACGCCACCCTATATTTAAACGGCGACGGTAAAATTACGCTACGCGAGTTTAATAGCTCGCATGCAACAGAAATACCCTATGAATTTACAGCAAAAGGTTTTGGTGCTGATTGCGTGTACCTGCTTCAAGCACATGTCGCTGACCACCTTATAAACGGTAACCAGCTATCTAACACGGCCACTGACTACGTTAAAAATTTACGCCTTGAAGAATGCATCTACCAGGCTGCCGAGTCACATTCACGAATAACGCTAACACAGGGGTAACACATGTCAGATTGCTGGGAAGTCTATGCACTCAAGTATGCTGATCATACTGATCGTCAACGACATGATTCGTTTATCTTTGACGACAATCATGAATCACCATTAGCACTCGACTACTTTATCTGGTTACTAAAAAACGGCGATAAAACCATTCTTGTCGACACCGGTTTCGATGCCGCAGAAAGCACCCTTAGGGGACGACACCTACTAGAAGAACCTGCTGCCTTACTAAAGAGGTTTGGTGTAGCACCAGACACCATCGATACCGTGATCATCACCCACATGCACTACGACCACGCAGGGTCACTGCCAGACTTCAACCACGCGACATTCCATTTACAAGAGCAGGAAATGAGTTACGCCACCGGCCCCTGCATGTGCCACGACGCGTTGCGAAAGCCCTACACCGGTGATCATGTCTGCTCAATGGTTAAACAATTGTTTTCCGGCCGCTTAAAGTTTCATAACGGTGCAGGACAAGTAGCCGCTGGAGTTGAAGTCCATTTGATCGGCGGGCACAGCCGTGGATTGCAATGCGTTAGAGTCATGACTCAACGGGGCTGGGTGGTATTAGCCTCAGATGCCAGTCACTACTATGAGAACTTTTTGGCTAAAAAGCCGTTTCCGATTGTGGTGGATGTTGAAAACATGCTGAACGGCTTCGACAACCTTCGCACACTGGCCGATTCTATAGACCACATCATCCCCGGTCACGACCCGCTGGTAGGAAAATACTACCCAAAGGCTTTCGACGGCGACGACACCGTCATACGCCTGGACGTAGAGCCACTCACGCTGATCAAAGCCCATTGATATCACAGCAAAATAAAGGCAAAAAAAAGCCCGCATAACGCGGGCTTTTTCTTTTTGGCGGAGAGAGAGGGATTCGAACCCTCGAAACGTTTAACCGTTTACACACTTTCCAGGCGTGCTCCTTCAGCCA